>JACEIK010006052.1:73244-85338 GCA_018107945.1 Datura stramonium
GTGAATTGGTGCGACAGGGTCCGTGCCACGGACCCCATATCCACCGCCCAAGTTTTATATAAATTCAATACCTTCATTTGGTTTCATTAAAAATTAACGTCCCTCGTCCCATAAGTGAGAAACACGCCATTTTGTATAGATTTTTGCCCGTTTATGCTACGAAATGCTGCCCAAATTCAAATTAACTTCGAGTATCGAAGTTTAAGGTTTCAAGGAGCTTTACTACGGAGTTATTTTCACGAAATTTGCCCGGCGAATCATAACCCCGCCGAGCCAAAGTTGTCGGAATTGCTCCAAACTAAGTTCTATATGACCACAGGCTTCAAGTAAGTATTTCTCCCTTCTGAACTCCCGAGAAATTATACGTTTTCAACCGCATTCTGACAAGTTGAAGTTTAGTCAATATTTATATACTAAGTTATTGTTTTTACCGAATTTAGTACTGAAACGAGCCTTATTCTCCAAGTAATACGATTTCAGTTGAAAAGAGTTGTTGAATATGAATTGAAACTCGCCAGTTAATGAAGAATTGGCGATTGATATATGTTAAGCAAATTCCTTCGGCAGGTTAGTTTCTTTAGTATTATAACTTTGTTTAAATCCCAGTAAGAGAATCAGAAGTATATTGATCATGATTAACTGTTTTTATTAGCTAAGACCAGCATTTTATGTTTATTTTGGGATAGACTTGCCTTGTATAGCCCTTCTTGAATAACCCAAGGGTTACTAGCTGTGGCGACGCCTGCCAGGGGCGAGATGACGTTGCTCCAAGGAGCGGTGTGTCATCCGCGAGGGAAAAATATGGCATCCCACGTCCTCATAGAGTCCATTCCATGGTTGGATTATTATATGCCGTATCGTTACCACACCCCCGTCAAGCTTGGCACCCGAGGTGCGAATATCAGGAGTGCACTAGACTCAGACACAGCTACAGTCAGGGGTTGAGCGAGCTCAATTGCAGACCCAGGGGACTGGTAGGACGACTATAGCAATTAGTTGACCTAGTGTGACCTTGTTAGGGGTATATAAATTGAGGTGTACTCACCAGGGCTTATGGTGGGCCTAGGTGGGTTATTTTGTGTTGGTTGTGTCTTCAAGCTTATGGGGGCCAGGTAAGGTTCTTGTTTGCTTTAGTTACTAATAAATTAAATGATAGGAAGTTCTACTATTCAGGTATGATCTCTATCCCTCCATTTCAGTTATTCTCCATTTCATTTCTTTTATTCAGTCATTTACAATTATTTCCTTATATATTTGGTACATATTGTACTGACGCCCTTTCTTGGGCGCTGCTTTACTTGCCTGCAGGTGCGGATAGACAAGGAGCATGTCCCTCTTAGCTTTCAGCCAGGATTGTCAGAACAGTCGACACCTTTCCTCCGGAGCTTGTAGATAGAAGGTTTACTTCTTTTGTCTGTACAGTTTATGGGTATGTCAGGGCCCTGTACCGACCATCATATTACTTTTAGAGGATTACAGATTGTTTTGGATTCCCTGTGGTTATCTATTGATGGCCGTGTGGGGCTCATATGTGTTTATTCTTGCATGTTGGCTCTGTAGGGCCTTATTTAGCTCGGCCATAGCTTAGTTTAGTACGGGATTTACTTTTCGGTCATAACTAGACATTGTGGTGGTCTTGTAGGCCCGCATAGGAATCTCTATTACTACTTATGTCTGGTTAGCTATTTTCTTTTACATGTGGCTATAAGGTCCTGACAGCCAACGGTTGTGTTTACAGCCGCGATATAGCCTACTGCATTCTTGATTTGAGAGTTATTATTAGCCATGCACTAGAAGTGCGTAAGCTCAGTCAGCTCAGTCAAATTCCAGTAGAGCACCAGATGCCAGTCATGCCTCCCAAGGTGGGGCGTGACAAACTTGGTATCATAGCAAGTCATATCCCAGGGAGTCTTCAAGCCGTGATAAGTAGAGTCTTTTCTATGGATATGTTATGCACCACATACTATAGGAAGGAGGCTGCAAGGCATGTTAGGGTGGTTAGTTTTCCTTTTCTTCCAGTCGTGCTATAGAGTTGTGTTGTATAGAGATGAGTCCCTAAGATTACTATAATCTGATTTTCTATAGAGAAATGTTGGACACACGACAGACTGCGACTGGCAGGGAGTTAGATACCGCAGCAGGGAGAGCACTATCAGGGTGCCTCAGTCAGAGTCATCCCGATCTGAGGGCGATAGGGAGACTTCATCTCGGTTTCCCCAACACTCTTCGCCATGCCAGGAGCTGCCCGGAGCGGCAGATGTGTCGACACCACCTCCACTAGTCTCTATACCAATACCATCAGATCAGGAAGTTAGGAGTGTCGTCTTTATGATA
The DNA here is from genome assembly GCA_018107945.1 of Datura stramonium. Lineage (NCBI taxonomy): Eukaryota > Viridiplantae > Streptophyta > Magnoliopsida > Solanales > Solanaceae > Datura > Datura stramonium. The sequence continues at coordinate 75,579 of JACEIK010006052.1, forward strand.
GCTCAGATGATGGTTGCACAGTGTCAGCTAGTGACACCGGTGGTTGCAAATTCTTCAGAAGGGCCTAGTAGCTCAAGGGTCTGAGAGTTTCTCGCATTGAGTCCCTCGCAATTTATAGGGACGGATCGAGATGAGGACCCTTAAGAATTTTTGTACTAGTTGCAGCGAATTTTTAGGGTAATGCATGTCACACCTGCAGAGGCAGTGGAGTTTGCGGTATTTCGGTTACGGGACATCGTAGTATTATGGTAGGAGAGTTGGGAAAATTCCCAAGGTAGAGATGTTCCCACTCAGACATGGTATAACTTTTCAGAGGCCTTCTTAGACCATTATTTTCCACGGGAGATCCTCCAGGCCCGGGTGGATCAGTTTTTGCATCTGGAGCAGGGCTCGATGAGTGTTTGAGAGTATGCTATGAGATTTGACTCCTTGGCCCGATATGCACCAGCCTTTGTAGACTCTATGCCAGCCAGGGTGCACCAATTTATCATGGGGCTGAATCCATAATATGTGGAGACCTATATTACAGCTACTTTATGAGAGGACATGGATATTGCTAGCGTCCAGGCATTTTCCCAGAGCATTGAGGGGATAAGGCAGTGGCAGTAGGAGATAAAGAGGGAAAATCAGGAGCAGCGCCACAGGGCCAGACCCAGTGATATTCAGACAGAGTCCTAGGGTTGACCCAAACCATGACTATCAGACAGACCACCTAGAACGCCACCTCCACAACAGCAGCAGGGGAGTAGATCTAATCATCGGGAACAGTCAGGGCTCGGTGAGAGCTCTCTGTTAGCATGTTTGCAGAAGTAGAGAGGGTCAGAGCAGAGTAGATTTACAGTACCACTTTTCCCTATCTACAACCGACGTCATTTTGGGGCGTGCAAGTATGGTTCTACGACATGTTATGCGTGTGGACAGGAGGGTCATCGGATGAGGGACTGTCCAGCTAGGGGTCAGAGTGATCGGAATCAACAGGATAGATCTTCAGTAGGGTCACATGCCCCAGCCCCTTCAGCAGGGCACAGGCCCTCAGCACTAGCCGGTAGAGGCCGAGGCAGATTCGGGGCATCTAACTCAAGCACTGGTCCAGATCTCACATATGCTTTACCGGGGCGACAGGAGTCAAAGTCGTCACTGGATGTTGTGACAGGTATGCTAGACATCTTCTCTCATTCCTTGTATATTTTGATAGACCCAGGCTCCACTTTGTCTTATGTTACACCATTAGTGGCCCAGAAGTTCGATATCACGCCAAAATTGCTTCAGCGACCTTTTTTGGAGTCCACAACCGTCGGGGATTCCATCATAGCTAAAAGAGTCTATCGAGAGTGCACAGTAGAGGTCGTTGGTCGCCAGACATTAGTAGATTTGGTAGAATTAGAGATGATTGACTTTGATGCAATTGTGGGTATGGATTGGGTAGTGCCATGTTATGCCAATATAAAATGTTGGACCAAGACTCTCCGATTCCACTTTCCAGAGGAGGTAGTACGGGAGTGGAAAGGTAGTGCAGCCACTCCAAAAAGTAGGTTTATTTCCTATCTTCGGGCGAGAAAATTTATAATGAAGGGATATATTTATCATATTGTCAGAGTTACGGATGTTCAAGCAGAATCTCTGACTCTTCAGTCCGTTCCAATAGTTAGTGAATTTCCAGATGTATTCCCAGCTGAACTTCCTGGTATTCCCCCAGAACAGGAGATCGATTTTGCAATTGACTTATTACCAAGTACTAAGCCTATACCTATTCCCCTGTATCAGATGGCTCCTACTGATCTCAGAGAATTGAAAGAACAATTGAAATATCTGTTAGAAAAGGGTTTTATCAGGCCGAGTACTTCACCGTGGGGTGCACTAGTATTGTTTGTGAAAAAGAAGGATGGCTCCCTCCGCATGTGTATAGACTACCGGCAGCTGAATAAAGTCACTATCAAGAATAAGTACCCACTACCCAGAATAGACGACTTATTTGACCAGTTACAGGGGGCGAAGTTTATCTCAAAAATTGACTTAAGATTTGGGTATTATCTGGTTCGAGTTTGGGAGAGAGATTTTCCAAAAACCGCTTTTAGGACCAAGTATGGCCACATTGAATTCTTAGTCATGTCCTTTGGATTGATGAATGCTCCAGTAGTGTTTTTGGACTTGATGAACAACATCTTCAGGTCGTACCTAGACTCATTTGTGATAGTATTTATTGACGATATCCTAGTATATTCCCGCTCAGAAGTAGAACCTCGGGATCATTTGCGAACAGTGCTCCAGATTCTTAGGGATCGTTAGTTATATGCAAAATTTTCTAAGTGTGAGTTTTTGCTAAATTCAATGGTCTTTCTAGGTCACATTGTGTCGGAAGCTAGTATCCAGGTGGAATCGCAAGAGATCGAGGTTGTAAAGACATGGCTTAGAACGACAACTCTGACTGAGGTACACATTTTTCTGGGGTTAGCTGGGTATTACAGAAGGTTTGTAGAGGGATTTTCCACATTATCAACACCTCTAAACAAGTTAACTTACAAAGAAGCCAAATTTCACTGGACGGAAGCATATGAATAGAGTTTTCAGGAGTTGAAAAACAAGTTGACATCAGCACCAGTATTATCTTTGCCAAACAGATCAGAGGGTTATGCAGTGTATTGTGATGCTTCGGGTGTCGAGTTAGGGTGTGTTCTGATGCATCATGGTAAGGTAATTGCTTACGCTTCAAGAAAATTGAGGAAGCATGAAAAGAACTTCCCCACCCATGATCTGGAATTGGCAGCAGTAATTCATGCCTTGAAAATATGGAGGCACTATCTGTATGGTGTCAACGTAGATGTTTTCACTGATCATAAGAGCATCCAGCACTTTTTCACACAGAAAGAGTTGATTCTGCGGCAGCGCCGCTAGATAGAATTATTAAAGGACTACAATGTGAATATTTTGTATCATCTAGGGAAGGCCACTATTATAGAAGATGCTCTTAGCCGCAAATCCATGGGAATCTTGGCACATTTGAGGCACAGACAGTGAGAACTCGCTAGAGAATTGCATAAGTTAGCCAATTTGGCCGTCCGAATAGTAGACTCGGTAGACAATGGAGCAGTGATCCAGAATACGGTAGTATCGTCACCGTTTGTAGAGATGATAGAATGGACGTATGAAGACCCTAATCTAGTTCAGCTCAGAGATAAGGCTCAGCAAAGGGGAGTAGCAGATTTCAAGGTAATTGAAGATGGAGTTTTTAGATATAGGGGTCGCCTCTGTGTTCTAGATGCGGCAAGACTTCGACAGCAGATCATAGGCGAGGTACATTATTCATGTTACTCTCTTCATCCAGGTTCACCGAAGATGTATCATGATATAAAAGAGATAGACTGGTGGTGGGGAATGAAAAAGGATGTAGCTGAATTTGTAGCAAAATGTCCTAATTGCCAACAAGTCAAGGCTGAACATCAAAAACCTAGCGGATTGACACAGGAAATAGCAGTACCTATGTGGAAATAGGAGGAAATCAATATGGATTTTGTGGCAAGGTTACCTCGTACCAGACGTAAATTTGATTCTATTTTGGTGATTGTCAATAGGTTGATGAAGTCGGCCCATTTTCTACTAGTCAGGGCTACCTTCTCCGCCGAAGATTATGTTGAACTGTATATCAGAGAGATATTTTGATTTCATGGTGGTCCAATATCAATTATTTCTAACAGAGGGGCGTATTTCATAGCTAAATATTGGCAATCGTTCCAGAAGGGTCTGGGGACCAAGGTTAATTTGAGTACCGCCTTCCACCCTCAAACAGACGGGCAGGCAAAACGTATGATTCAGACACTCGAAGATATGCTACGAGCATGCGTGCTATACTTCGGGAGCAACTAGGATGAGAAGTTACCGCTTATTGAATTAACTTACAATAACAGTTACCATTCAGCAATCCAGATGGCTCCTTATAAGGCCTTATATGGGCGAAAATGCAGAGCCACGGTTGGTTTGTTCGAGGAGGAGAATCGGTATTAATTGGACCCGATATAATCCATCAGTCAGAGGAGAAGGTGAAGGTCATCAGAGAATGCTTGTTGACAGCTCAAAGCTTCCAGAAATCTTACGTTAATGAATGGCGTAGGAACCTGGAGTTTGATGTAGGCGACTAGGTATTTCTGAAGGTTTCACTGATGAAGGGCATGATGAGATTTGGTAAAAAGGGAAAGCTTAGCCTGAGGTTTATTGGACCATATCGAATCCTCTGGAGAATAGGCCAGGTGGGCATATGAGATAGATCTGCCTTCAGAATTAGAATCTGTTCAACTAGTCTTTCATGTGTCGATGCTACGAAAGTGCATAGGAGATCCATCCCGAATTGTGCTAGATGAGGATGTCCAAGTTACTGAGGAGTTAGCCTATGGAGAGGTTCCAGTATCCATATTGGATCAACAAGTTCATAGGTTGAGAACCAAGGATGTCGCTTCTGTTAAGGTATTATGGAGGAACAGGAATAGAGAAGAGATGACTTGGGAAGCTAAAGACGATATGAGATCGAGATATCCTCACATGTTCCAGGCTTAGCTCAGAAAATGTAGTTAAGGTAAATTTATGATTCGATTTTATTTCAGGATGTGTGTTACATATATTGCTCAGATGGGTGTGATTTTATTATGAAATAGTTGCTATAGTGTTATGTAAAGTACCTGTGTTGGACTTTTCTGCATTTCAGGATTTTCAGATAGTCCATATTACAGGGGAGACTCTGCCGAAATTTTTCCAAGAAAAGTAGTTAAAAGAGTTAGACTCCTGTAAGGTAAAGTGATATTCGAGGACGAATGTTCCTAAGGGGGGGGAGGATGTTACACCCAGTAAATTCCTAACATTTAGTCGGCCTTTTCATATGTTGGTTAAGAGTTTTAGAGTGCAACACGTATAAGAAAGGGCCTGGGAAAAGGTTGAACGAGCACGGAATCGGGAATGCACGGAGAGGGCTGGAGAAGGACGCAATAGGGGCGGTATGTCACGGACCCTCTCCCTCCACGTTGGGCGCCGTGGAATGCCCGTGAATCGGCGATAGCGTCCGTGCAACGGACCCCATATCCACTGCCTATGTTTTATATAAGTTCAATACCTTCATTTGGTTTCATTCAAATTAGCAGCCCTCATCCCAGATGTGAGAAACACGCCATTTTCAGTAGATTTTCGTCCATTTACACGATGAAACGCTCTCTGAATTCAAATTAACTTCGAGTATCGAAGTTTAACGCTGTAGGAAGATTTACTATGGAGTTCTTTTCGCGAAATTCGCCAGGAGAATCGTAACCCCACCGAGCCAAAGTTATCAAAATTGCTCCAAAAAGATTTCTATATGATCATAGGCATCAAGTAAGTATTTCTCCTTTCTGAGCTCCTGAAAAATTGTACGTTTTCGACCGCGTTCTAACAAGTCTAAGGTTAGTTCATATTTATATATTAAGTTATCATTTTTGGTGAATTTAGTACTAAAACAAACCTCATTCTCCCAGTAATACGATTTCAGTTCAAAATAATTGTGGAATACGAATTGAAACTCTCCAGTTAATCAAGAATCGACGATTGAGGTATGTTAAGGCAAATTCCTTCGACAAGTTAGTTTCTTTAGTATTATAACTCAGTTTAAATCCCAGTAAGAGAATCATAAGTATCTTAATCATGATTAGCTATTGTTATTAGCTGAGACCAGCATTCTATGTTTAGTTTGGGATTGACTTGCCCTGTATAGCCCATCATGACCAACCCTAGGGTTACTTGTTGTGTCGACACCCTCCAGGGGCGAGATGACATTGATCCACAGAGCGGTATTCCATCCGCGAGGGATGAATATGTGGTCCCAGGTCCTCATACAGTTCATTCCATGGCTAGACTATTATATGTTGTATCATCACCACACCCCATGGAGCCTGGTGCCCGAGGTGCAGATATGAGGAGTCCACTAGACTCAGAAACAGCTACAGTCAGGGGCCGAGCAGGATTAGTTGTAGACCCAGGGGAATGGTAGGATGGATATAGCAATTAGTTGACCCAGTGTGACCTTGTAAGGGGTATATAGATTGAGGTGTACGCACAAGGGCTTATGGGGGCCTCGGGTGGGTTATTATGTGCTGGTTGTGCCTTCCACTTATGGGGGCCAAGTAAGGTTCTTGTTTTCTTTAGTTACTAATAAATTAAATGATAGGAAGTTCAACTATCCAGTTATGATCTCTATCTCTCCACTTCAGCTATTATCCGTTTCATTTCTTTTATTCAGTCATTTACAATTATTGCCATACATATTCGGTATATATTGTACTGATGCCCTTTTTGGGGCGCTGCATTACTTGCCTACAGGTGCGAATGGACAAGGAGCAGGTCCCTCTTAGCTTCCAGCTAGGATTGTCAGAACTGTCGGCTCCTTTCCTCTGGAGCTTGTAGATAGAAGGTTTATTTCTTTTGTTTGTACAGTTTATAGGTAGGTCGGGGCCCTGTCCCGACCATCATATTACTCTTAGAGGCTTGCAGATTATTTTGGATTCCCTGTGGTTAGCTGTTGATGGTCGTGTAGGGCCCATATGTGTTTGTTCTTGCGTGTTGGTTGTGTGGGGCCTTGTTTAACTGTTACTTAGCGGCCTTGTCGGCCATAGCTTAGTTTAGTACCATATTTACTTTTCAGTCATAACTAGACATTATAGTGGTCTTGTCGGCCCCCATAGGATTCCCTATTACTACTTATGTCTGGTTATCTATTTTCTTTTATAGGTGGCTATAAATGCTTGTCGGCTGGAGGCTATGTTTATAGCTGAGATATAGCCCGTTGCTTTCTTTATTTGAGAGTTAGTATTAGCCCTGCACCAAAAGTGCGTAAGCTCAGTTAGCTCAGTCAGATTCCAGTAGGGCACCAGGTGCCATTCATGCCTCCCAAGGTGGGGCGTGACACCTAATCATGAAAGTTCATGAAGAGTTTAGATTATGATCTATGATTCTATGTATGATTAGATGTTCCTGATGAAAGTATGATTTCGAATTACCCATGTTTATATTCATGAAATTAACTATCGAAACTATTTTAAAGCATTTTAAGTTCGGGCAAGCCCATATAATCAAGTATGTTTCATGATTTACTTCAATTTCATGTTATTAGCTTACCACATGGTTTTGGAGTCTAGACTCCCACTTTTCAGCTTGTGATATGGTTTGAGCCAAGGCTCTTCATGTTATGTTTTAAGATTATGTATGATATGTTATGATCCATCTTTGTCGCAAGATGATGGTTCAGCTTTGTTGAAAAATGATGGAGAGCATATGCATATTTTTGGGAGTAGTGTCTCACAACGAGTAGGCTGAGGATTCAATTAACCTTATTCCTCAGAACTATGTGCCAATGTAGGTATGTTCAGATTATTTGGAACCTCCCTTGTGAGATTTTCCTGTCCTGAGGGGCCTTCAGCCTGATATCGTTATCATGATAGCGCCCTTAGCCATGGAAAGGCTTTAGACGGCTCTGCCAACTTAAGTGTAATAGTCGAAACCACATAAGCTCTATCGTGGTAATGTCGGTTATATGAAAAATCTCTCGNTGATCCAAAATATGCTATATGGGGTAATATTCCACCTAGGCTATATGTAATAGTCGAAACCACATAAGCTCTATCGTGGTAATGTCGGTTATATGAAAAATCTCTCGTTGTTCCTCATGATTTCCAGTTATGCACGATCATCAGTTACAATATTATTTTTTCAGTAGGTTTGACTCAATGTCCAGTTTTACTTATGATTGTTAGTTTCATCTTTGGGTTATTCGAATAAGTTATGATACTCAGTCATGTTTAAATCATCTTTTCAGATAGTAGCATGCCAGCCTTACTCTCAGAATCTTATTTAAATATGTTTCATGATATACATGATTTTAGCTTTTACTTACTTAGCGGTTTTACTTACCTTTCATATTCAATACATTCCAAGTACTGACCATATATTCTATAATGTATCATTTCATGATACAAGCTCGGACATTAAGGTTCAGTCCCACTATTAGTCAGATCTTCAAAGTTAGCATTTTCCAGTCGTTGGTGAGTCCTCATCCTTCGAGGACCTTCTTATCAACTTGTTATCAATACTTTTAGTTATAGTTATTAGTGAGTTAGTTATGGTTTTGTCCCATCAACTCGTCAGGCTATAGAGGCTTATCAAACATAGCATGTATTTAGCTTCAGATAAGTGTTATATTTTTCGTTGTTCAGATATTATTGGATTTTCAAACTTCTGCTATATATATCATGTTAGATTTCCACATTCATTATGTTGAGCTTTACTGGTCATGTTCATGCCATGGGTTGACTTGGAGCCTCTCAGGGTTCTTTTTTCCATGTCTCAACCCGAGCCTATGTTCGAATCGTGACAATTGTAGATGAAAATATTGTCACGGCAGTCTCTTTACCATGTTCTTGAGGGAGGTAGGTATTGAGGAGGAGGATGTAGACCTTGTCTTACCTTTGGCAGGACACTTGGCTGGAAAGATAATAGACATCACAAAGGTGAACGAGATTGTCCCTTCCATAGACCCTTTTCTTATTATAGCTGATCAGCAAGCCCGTGATGAGAGTTTGCAGGGACGTATATTTGCGATACTAGAATTACAATTGAATCTAGGAGGTCCACCCACCACTGCAGAGGAGATGACAGCTTTAGAGGCATGATACCCTCTCATGAAGAGTGCTATGTTGATGTGCCAAGCGGGCCCAACCTTTTAGGAGCTGCTTGATGATGATGAGGCCACAATCCTTATTGATGGTGTTGATGACCTAGATATGGATAAGGAGGATGATGCTGCTACGGGAGCTATGCAGGTTGATGGCGAAGATGATGATGAGGATGAGGAGTACAATCCCGAGGATGATACTTAGCGACCTAGGAAGTTCTTTTTCTCTCCCTATATAATATGATTGTCTGTACATTGAGGACAGTGCACCTTTTTAAGTGTGGGGTGGAGGAAAGATATATTTCTATTGTTCTTTAATTTTTATATTTCTAGTAGTTCATATCATTATTATTTCATTCCTCTTAGTAGCTCGATGATTTTTGGGTTATGGGTTGTAATAACTAGGATGGTGATGTTGACTTGGATGCCTGGGATATTTTGACTTGTTGTTCGTCTTGACTATGTTATTTTTGGTTGCTTTATCTTGGAGTCAATTTTTTTATTTTTTTTGAGTCACTATATTCATAGAGTAATGATTTTTCCCTATGATAGATGGATGACGACCGTCTTAAGGGAAGTTTCATCATATTTTTTAAAATTATTTTAGGATTGAGTCATAGGTCATCCACTTATATGCTTGTTGATATTCTTCTTAGCTGCTATGTTGGAATGAATAGAGTGGTTATCTTAATTGCATGAGTGAGGATCCATGAGAGAAACGCATATCTCTTTAATTTGACTCAGCATATCCTTAGTGCTTAATAATGAATAAACTTGTCATTCAATATGATTGTGTGAATATCTAGCTATAGAAACTGATAGGTTCTTGTTGCAATAAGAGGTGAGCTGATTTTCTTTGTATGTATATATTGTAGCATCTAGAACTTGCCTTAGTGTATGTAGGATAACTATTTGGTAGGGACTGAAGAGATGATCAAGGCATTTCTTTGAAGAAACCATTTTTTTCCTATAGTTGTTTTACCTTCCTAATCATTTTTCCTAGTTACCTCTTTTGAGCTTAAAAGTCTTATTCTTTCTTAGCCTCAATAGTAACTTAATCCCTCTTTTTGTGAGACCTCAGAC
>JACEIK010006052.1:85668-97627 GCA_018107945.1 Datura stramonium
CTATAAAATGAACTATCAATCCTACCCGTCCCTTAGCCGACATTACAACCAAGAAAAGTCGTTGTGATCTTAATCTCTTGAAGCAAACAGGTAGTCTTAACGTACATGAAGGGAAATCCTATGGTATGTTACATATGTGCATTAAATCATTTATAAGTGTGTGCGCCTTACTTATTGCGTTCCATGTCTTTACATTCATAAATTTGAGAGAGAAACATCACTAAAAGTGAGGGGCACAAGACGTCTAATTTGGTGTACTTACTTGTTACATGTGTCACACTTAATCATGTTGGTCCTTTGTGTTGAAAAGATGAGTCATTTATAGATGTTGTGTGTTCTTAATTGTGAAATCTTTCTACATGCTTTGTGAGAATTGTTGTATGATTATAAACCACTCTATGAATGGTCCATGCTAGTTGGTTGAGTAAGAGTTGATAGAGGTGAAAAGTGTGATGGTGAAACAATAGTTTAGGTATATTTTAAGAATTGTTCGAGGATGAACAATAGTTTAGGTATGGTGTGGTGATATTGGGCATATTTTTATACCAATTTTCCATGTTATTACCCATATTTAGTCATGTTTTGAGTTCATAATTCTTAACTTATGCTTAGATTTATGTATATGTATGTTTTATGGGCTAACAAATAATTTGAGTTGATCTGAGCAGGAAACTAAGCAAAATAGGCTCAAAATGATGCAAGGAGTGAAGATTTGAGGAGCTGAAGGGCCGGGTGCTATGGCTGGCTCCCCGCAGCAAGTACCAAACATCAGAGAATAAAAACTTAGGTTGGGGCTATGGCTGGCGCACCATGTCATCCCTTGAACTTTAGAGAATTGCACTTCACAAATTTTGTAAAATAAGTGGCGCCCTACGCCAGAGTGTCCAGACTTGGATAAATTTGATGAACACCTTGGCGAGATAGAGGGGGCAGCATGCCAAACCTTGTCTGAAGCTGAAATTGTTGGAAATTTGACTAAGTCTATGTCTTAGATACATGGGGCGGTGCGCCAGGGTCATTTCGAGGAAGAAAATGCTGATTTTAAAGCCGTGTTTTGAAGGGAAGAAGGGTCATTTGAAGGCTCATCTATAAATAGAGGCCTTGGGTCGATTGTTAAGCAGCTTTTGACATCTTGGAATAGTCTTTAATCATTTTTTACATTTCATAGTTTGTTTATGAAATCTTGTAAGTTGTTTGGAAGGAAGACATAGTTCAACAACTAGGTTTTCTCTTCTTTACTTCACATTTTCGTATGATGATGACTAAATATTCATTTTTCCACTTGTCTATAAGTGGCTAAACTTATATTCTAGGGTTTTGTTCACGGTGAATGGTCGATTATTTTAAAGACTAATTAAATTTGGTTTTGATTCTTCATTTATTGTTGTTTGTATTTATTTGTGTTAATTTATTATTTATGAGATTGATGACCTTGTAAGTAATCCATTGGCTTTTGATTGAACTAGGAAAACGGAATTGAAAGGGTTAAATATAAATACAGAATAGGAATTAAAAGACCTTTGAACCAATTGGTGATAGGATAGAAGTTGTTGTTTAGCATAAGGATATACCTTTCAACCCAGTTTAGCTAAAATACTAGTAGGCATAATTGTCGTTTCATTGTTCTCCTACGACCATAGGGATATAGGCATTAGGGTTCACAAAATAGTTCTTGAATGCTAGGGATAGTGGCAAGAAATGGGATAGTAACTTGCAACTAACAACCATAGGAAGAATCATGCTAGTTTAATTACATCTTGAAAACTAAACTTGAAACCAACCAAGTTCCATTTTCCTAATCTTTCACCATAATCGAAATACAATCAAGCTTGCAATTGTTTTTAGTTAATTTTATATTTGAAGTTTTTGTAGTTTAATCTTTCAATACCAATCTTAATTTTAACTATCTTTTAGATTACTGAGATTAAATTAACAACCTTATAACGATTAAATTGACATGTTCCTTGGGTACGATATCTGGACTTCAAAATCCTATATTACTTGACAACCACGTGTGCTTGGGCGACATTGTTTATGTTATGATCATCACTTAAAATTTGAAATGTCCTACTCTTATGAACTCTTATGTATTTTACTAGTCCACTTTTATTTACCTTGCATACTCAGTACATTCAAAGTACTAACCGCATACTCTATGTTGTATTGTTTCATGATACAGGTCCATGAGATCAGACTCAACCATGCCATTAGTCCTGTTTCCATATCAGTCCTGTTAGCCAATGTTAGTGTGCACTCATCTTCCAAGGACATTTAGTTTGGTTTGTTATTTTGTTATTTTAGTTATAGGCTTTTGTCGAGCTAGTTGGGGATGTTGTCCCATCAGCTCATTAGTTATGTTAGAGGATTTTCAGACAATATGTAGAAACTCAGTCTGTCAGTGTTGACTAAGTTTGTGATTATTACATTTGTAGACTTACGCTTATTCATATTCCATTTACAGTTTTCACTAATATATGCTCTTTAGCTGCTATGTTCATGCCATCTTTTGGTTTGGAGCCATTCGTGGTTCTAGATCCCGTGTCTCGGTCCGAGGTCTCAGCTCTGGTCGTGATAGTTAGATGGGTATGAACATATGTTATGGGTGCTATCTTAGAGGTCATATTCAGAGAGCGTGTCCGTAAGCTAGACAAGCCAATGGTGGCAATACAGCCATCCCAGAATATATCAACCATGCAGACGACTCCTCCCCATGATTCTCAAGCTACAGTAAGGTGTATTAATAATAGAGACGAAGGACAAAATCGCCTATATGCTTTATTGGGTCGACAAGACCTAGAGGCATCCGTAGACATTGCTACAGGTATGTTAAAGGTTTTAACTTATGATGTTTATACACTAATGGATCCTAGATCCGTATTATCTTATGTGACCCCTTATGTTGTTGAGAAATTAGGACTAGAACCCAAACGATTACGTGAGTCAATTATTGCCAAATAAGTCTATGGAGGTTGTATAGTTATGGTGGGTCATAGAGCCATGACAAATGATTCACTCTAATTGGTGAGTCAATTATTTCCAAATGAGTCTATGGAGGTTGTACAGTTATATGGGTCATAGAGCCATGACGAATGATCTAGTTGAATTAGAGATGGTCGACATCGATGTCATTATGGGGATGGATTGGTTGTCATCTTGTTATGCTATCCATAATTGTAGAACCAAAGTGGTTATGTTCCAGTTTTCTAATGAGCCAGTCTTAGAATGGAATGATAATGATGTTATGCCAAAAGGTAAGTTCATTTTCTATCTCGAACTAGAAAGCTAATTTCCAAGGGATGTTTGTATTATCTGGTTCATGTAAGGGTCATCGTTGTTGAAGCACGATCTTTCCAGTCCATAGCTATAGTTAATGAATATCTAGAGGTATTTCCAAACGAACTTTTAGATATTCCTCCAGATAGGGAAATTGACTTCAGGATTATGTTCTTCCTGATATCACGCCAATATCTATTCCTTCATATAGGATGATACTGGCAGAATTGAAAGAATTGAATGAACAATTTAAGGACCTACTTGACAAGGGGTTCATTCTACTCAGTGTCTCACCGTGGGGAGCACTAGTCTTGTTTGTCTGAAAGAAGGATGGGTTATTATATATGTGCATTGACTATCAAAAGTTGAATAAGGTCACTATAAAGAACAAATATCCACTTTCAAGGATAGATGACTTTTTTGACCCAATACAGGGTGCCAAGTGTTTCTTTAAGATTAACCATAGATTAGGTTATCATCAATTGAAGGTTAGAGAAGAAGATGTTTTGGAAATAGCATTAAGGACTCGATATGGAAATTTTGAGTACCTTGTAATATTTTTTGAGTTGATGAATTCCCCAGCTACTTTTATGAACCTCATGAACAGAATCTCAACCTATTTATGACTGTCTTTATTGATGACTTATTAGTGTACTCATAGAATAAGGCTGAACATGCAGACCATCTTAGGTTAGTATTGCAAACTTTTTGAGATCATTAGTTATATGCAAATTTTTCAAAGTGTGAGTTTAGGTTGAGCTCAGTGGCATTCCTAGGTAACGTGGTATTTGATGAGGGTATCAGGGTTTATTTCTAGTAGAAAGAAGCAGTAAAGAATTGGCCTAGACCCGCAACTCCTATAGAGATCAAGAGCTTTTTTGGGTTTGGCAGGGTATTACAGACAGTTTGTAGAGGGTTTCTCATCCATATCTACCCCATTGACTAAATTGACTCAAAAAAAGAGAAAGTTTCAATTGTCAGATGCATGCGAGAAGAGTTTCCAAGAATTAAAGTCTAAATTGAGTCAGATCCAGTTCTAACTTCACCAAAAGGGACTACTGGGTTCGTGGTTTACTATGATGCTTTAGGAATTGATCTTGGTTGTGTTTTGATGCAAAATAAGAAGGTTGCAACCTATGATTCCAAATAGTTAAAGATCCATGAAAAGAACTATTGGCTACTGTAATGTTTGCATTGAAGATTTGGAATCATTATTTGTCTGGAGTTCACATGGATATCTTCACAGACCTCAAAAGCCTCCATTATATTTTCAAATAGATAGAGTTGAATATCAGGCAATGAAGATAGCTCAAATTGCTTAAGGATTATAATATAGAGATCCCCTACCACCCAGGAAAGGCTAATGTTGTAGTCGATGCTCTAAGCCGACTATCCATGGGAAGTTTTGCTCATGTTTAAGAAGTCAAGAGAGAATTAGCTAGAGACGTTCACATATTGGCTAGCTTAGGGGTCCATTTGATAGTCTTCGAGGATGGAAATATGGTTGTTCAGAATAGGGCTGAATCATCCCTAGTAGTAAAACTAAAGAAGAAGCAATATGAAGATCCGATCTTGCTCAAGTTGAAAGAAAGAATTCAGAAGCAAAAGATTGTGGCTTTTAAACTAGGGGAGATGGTACTTTAAGGTACCAAGGAAGATTATGTCTCCCAGAGGTGGACAATCTAAGTGAGAAAGTTATGATTGAAGCACATAGCTCCAGGTATTCTATCCACCCAGGTTCTACAATGATGTACCATGATCTAAAGGAGATTTATTGGTGGAACTATATGAAAAAGAAAATTATAGACTATGTGGCTAAGTGTCCAAATTTCCAACAGGTTAAAGCACAACATCAAAGGCTCGGTGGCCTAGTACAAAATAATGAACTTTTTGTATGAAATTAGGAGATGATCAACATGGACTTGATAACTGGTTTACCTTATCCCTCTTGAAAACATAACTTGATTTCGGTGATTGTTGTCATGCCCCACCTTGGGAGGCATGACTGGAACCTAGTTCTACACTAGGATTTGGACTAGCCTTGTTGGCCTGGTGCACTTTTTGGTGCACACCTATAACTTAATTCAAGAAATCGACGAGCTATATCTTGGCTGTAAATACAGCCTCTGGCCAACAAAGACACCTATAAAGAAGACAGCTAACCAGCAACAACACAATACTAGGGATCCTATGTGAGCCGACAAGACCACAATGTTGTCTAGTTATAAATGAATGAAATCGGGAAACTAAAACTACACTATAGCCAACAAGGCTGCTAACTAACAGCTAAACAAGGCTCCACACAGCCATCACATGAATTGAAACATATATAGTCCTTACACAACCAACAACAAAAGCTAATCACAGGATATCTGTAGCCTGCAAGCCTCTAAGAGTAGAATAATGGTCAAGACAGGGACCCGACCTACCCATAAACTGTACAACAAAAGAGCAAACCTTGTCTAACTTTCAACCCCAAAAGAAAGGAGCTGAATGCACTACTAACTTCGACTGATAACTACGATGGTCCCGAACCATGTCTATCCACACCTGCAGGAAAGTAATGTAGCGCCCCAAGGATGGACGTCAGTACAATATGTACCGAATATGTAAGGCAGCATAATAATAATTGACTGAAAACTGATAAAACTGAAGTAATCAAGAAGGAGGGTAAGAATTTAACAAAAGTAACCTTACCATCTAAGGAATGTGTCTTGAATTGAGCATGTGCCATGAGTGTAAGGTNATATAAATATAAACAAGAACCTAACTGGGCCCCCATAAGCCTGGAAGGTACAAAAAACACAAAATAACCTACTCGGGCCCCCATAAGCCCCGACAAGAACAAACAGTGCACTCTTCTTCTATTTGTCTACTAAAGATTCGTAAGCATGCTTTAACTCAGGAATACTTATTCTTTGAAGTTGTTTCCAAGTCTGATAGGCTTCCTATAATTCTATATGTGTCTAAACCGTCTGGGCTCCTGTAACTGGACCCCAAGCCTTGGCTCGACTATGGGTCATTGTGTGACTGTTGTGACTAGATCCCAAGCCTTGGCTCGACTATAGATCATATTGTAGCTACTGTAACTGGTCCCTGACCCTTGTCTCGACTATGGGATATAGTATAACTATTGTAGATGGACCTTGAGCCTTGGCTCTACTATGGGTCATAACATAACTGTTATAGCTGGACCCCGAGCCTTGGCTCGACTATGGGTCATAATAGAAGCTATGAAAATTGGATACAGCCCTCACAACTCCTCTCTGGTCCCTTCGGACATCATACTGATCCTACAAGCATAACCCTATGGGTAATAATATCAAAACCCCAAATATCGCATACAACAATTAAGTTGGCTAGGGTTAACTTTGATGAGGTTACTATATCATTGTTATCGTCTCAATTCAATTCATAACAACTGACCACAATAAGTTTACTCTGAAGTACTATGGACACACAAGTTGTACTAGCTACGATGAACTTAACTTTCCAAAAAGGATAGCCCTACATATCTCGAGTGCCGACTTGTGTTTAACTAATAAGTTGCAACTTGTAACCAGAAATTCTATCTAACTGCAGCCTTGTTACATAGAGAATAGGGCTAATTGCAATATTAAATTCGGAGAATAATGATAACTTTCGATAATAATATCAACNATATATATAATGGACGGTGGCAAGGGGTATGCTTCTAGCTGCCCATCGCGCCAAGGGTTTGCCGCCCCGCGCTACCCATCGCGCCAAGGGGCCTGGCATGCCGAGTTGCCCCTTGCACAATCCGGTTGGCATGTTGCGCTGGCCCTATGTGAGCTAGTCCCGTCCGACCCTACTTTTGAGGCTTTTCCTACATGCGTCAATCTCTCTTTATTCGTCACAAATCCACTCATACGTCTACTAATCAATAAAGTTTTATGGGGTGTAACATCTTTCCCCCCTTAGCAACATTCTTCCTCGAATGTCATCTTCAGGCTTAAAGGAGTCAACTTTTTTAACTAGTTCTTAGAAAAATTTTGGCATAGTATCCTTTGTATTATGGCCTATCCAAAACCTGAAATGCAAAAGAGTCCAACATAGGCGCCTCGCAGGACATTATGAACAGCTATTCCACAACCAAGAGGTAGCTAACTAAGTAGTACTAATAACATAAGCAGTAAAATAACAACTGAATAACACAATCACTTTAACTTCATAATTTGAATTAATCCTGGAAAACTGAGGATATGTATACCTCATATTGTCCTCAGCTTCCTAGGTCATTTCTTCTTTGTTTCCATTCGTCCACAGCACTTTAACGGAAGCTACATCTTTAGTTCTCAGTTTATGAACCTATCTATATAATATTGCAACTGAATTTCTTCGTAGGCTATTTCCTCAGTAACTTGAACGTCCTTAACTGGCACAACTCGGGACGGGTCCCCTATACACTTTCGCAACATAGACACGTGAAAGACTGGGTGAATAGACTCTAACTCTTAAGGCAACTCTAATTCATATGCCACTCGGCCTATCCTTCAGATGATCCGGTACGACCCAATGAACCTTGGGCTAAGCTTGCCTTTTTTTCCAAATATCATCACGCCCTTCATCGGAAACACTTTATGAAATACCTAGTCATCTACATTAAATTCTAAGTCTCTACGCTGTACATTGGAGTAGGACTTCTGGTGACTTTTGGGTTGTTAACAAGTGCTCTCTGATGAGTTTTACTTTCTCTTATGACTGGTGAATCATGTCAGATCCAACTAGCTCTGACTCCCCTACCTTGAACCACTGATAGGGGATCTGCATTTCTACCCATACAAGGCCTCACAAGGCTCCATCTGAATCGTGAAGTGATAGCTGTTATTATATGTAAATTGAATAAGAGGTAAATGTTCATCCCAACTTCCTCCAAAATCTAGCACACACGCTTGTAACATATCCTCGAGCATTTGAATGATGCGCTCTACCTGGCCATCTATCTGGGAAAATATCGGGGAAATCATTAACTGCTGGAATAGACTGGAAGAGTCGAGGATTCTTCTTGTATATCTCGAACCCTAACAATATGGTAGATACAATCCATTGCTATCAACTTTTTCGCCCGAGGGTAGGATATAAACTTACCTTTTGGTGTAGCTGTATTACCCTTCCGCTCTCGTACTACTTCCCCTGGAAAGTGAAATTGGAAAATTCTGGCCCAACACTCTACAGTGGCAAAACATGGTGCTAACAAATCCATACCCATAATCACATCAAAATCGATCATTTCTAGGTTTACTAGATTTGCTAAGGTCTAGCGACCAACAATCTCTACTGTATAACCCCGGTAAATTCTATTTGCAATAGTAGATTCACTGATGGTTGTAGACACTAAAACGGGTCAGTGAAACAATTCTGGCACTATATCAAACTTCCGAGCCACTGAGGGAGTAACATACGACAAAGTGGAGCCTGGGTCTATCAAAGCATAAACTGAGTGAGAGCAAACAGCTAATGTACCTGTCATAACATTTGGCGATGATCATGACTCATGTCACCCTAGTAGTGCATATGTGTGATCCTGACCGCTTCATGAACTAGATACCCCGGATCTACCTTGGCCTCCACCGGTTGGAGCTGAGAGCTGGCGCCCTGTAGACAGTGTTGGGGCATATTATCCTGCTGAGGATCTATCCTGCTAGTCCTGACTGCCCTAACGTCTAGTCGGACAATCCCTCATTATGTGTCCCTCCTATCCATAGGAATAACAGGTGGTGGAACCATACTTGCACCTTCCCGAATGCAACCTATGACAAGTTTTGGGATGTGGCACTGCTAGTCACATCTGGTCTGTCCCTCTTTGCTGCTGTGAGCCTGGCGCTCGTGAACTCTCGCTAGGGCCTGAATGCCTGCGACGATCTGATCTGCTGTCCTGCTGCAGCTGGAACGGGGGTCTAGGTGGCCTACCTGATAAACGGGGCTTGGGTTCACCTTGAAAATTTGCAGTTCTATCCCTCCAACGCCGCTCCTGTCCTGCCCTTTCCATGGCGTACTGATACTGTCTTAACATCTCTATATTATGAGAAAAGGCCTGGATCCACGAGATATCCATATCCTCTTGCAGTTGTAGCTATAATACAAGATTCCACATATTCTGGTGCAAGTCCCATAATAAACCGATTCACCTTGGCTGGCATATTCTCGAGAAACGTGGGCGCATATATAGCTACAAAATCAAATCTCAATGCATTTTCTCTAACACTCATTCTGCCCTTTTCCAGATGAAAACGCTGCTCTACGCTGTCCTGCCGAAACTTTCGAGGCAAATAATGGTCTATGAAAGCCTCCGAAAAGCTAGGCCATGTAGGTGGAGGTGCATCTCTGCCTCGAGATCTCTCCCAACTCTCGTACCACAGGAGTTCCACATCTCACAATCGGAATACTACTAAATCAACTGATTCTATAGACGAGGCATACATAACCCTGAATATTCCCTGCAGCTAATCTATGAAGTTCTGAGGGTCCTCTCTATGATCCGTCCCTGTAAACTGCGGGGATCTCAGATAAAGGAACTCACAGACACTCAACTATCGGGCCCCTTAGTGGGCTCAACAGCAGCTAGTACTACTGGCTGAAGATGATGCTGGGCAGCCATCATCTGAACCAACATATAGAATGCACTCCTAAGCTCTTGATTTATTGGCACAAGGGTTGTACTAGTATATCTACTATGCTAAGTGGGCTCTGAATGCGGTTGTGAGTGCTGCGGAGATCGAGGTGATGTCTCTCTGTCACCCTCAGTTCTGGCTAACGCTTCCTAGGACCCCCTACTAGTGCCCTCTCCTGCTGCCACATCCAATTCTCAACCAGTCGGGGTCTGTCGTGCATCATACATTTCTCTATAAATAAGTAGAATAACATAAGCTTAGGGAGTTACCTTATACAACACAGCTCTATAGCACAAATGGAGGATAAAGAAGAGTAACCACACTATTATGTCTCGCAGCCTCCTATCTATAGAATGTGGTGCACAACACATCCATAGACAAGACTCTACTTGACACAGCTTCTAGACTCCCTGGGATACAACCTGCTCTGATACTAAGTTTGTCATGCCCCACCTTGGGAGGCATGACTGGCACCTAGTGCCACACTGGGATCTGGACTAGCCTGGTTGGCCTAGTGCACTTTTGGTGCATGTCTGTTAACTTAATTCAAGAAATCGAGGAGCTATATACCAGCTGTAAATACAGCCTCTGGCCGATAAGGCCACCTGTAAAAGAAGACAGCTAACCAGCAACAACACAATACTAGGGATCCTATGCAGGCCGAAAAGACCACCATGTTGTCTAGTTAAAGCTGAATGAAATCGGGAAACTAAAACTATGATATAGTTGACAAGGTTGCTAACTAAAAGCTAAACAAGGCACACATGGCCATCACATGAATTAAAACATATATAGGCCTCACACAGCAAACAACAAAAGCTAACCACGAGAAATATGTAGCCTACAAGCCTCTAAGAGTAGAATAATGGTCGAGACAGGGCCCCGACCTACCTGTAAAGAGTACAACAAAAGAACAAACCTTCTCTAACTTTCAACCCCAAAAGAATGGAGCTGAATGCATTGCATACTCCGGCTAATGACTAAGATTGTCCCCAACCGTGTCTATCCGCACCTACAGGCAAGTAATGTAGCGCCTCAAGGATGGGCGTCGTACAATAGGTACCGAATATGTAAGGTAGTAAAATAATAATTGACTCAAAACTGATAAAACTGAAGTAATCAAGGAGGGTAAGAATTTAACCTGAGTAACCTTACCATCTGAAATATCTAACTAACAAGTATATAAATACAAACAAGAACCTAACCGGGCCCCCATAAGTCTAGAAGGTAAAAACAACACAGAATAACCTACCTGGGCCCCCATAAGCCCCAACAAGTACAAACGATGCACTCTTCTGTTATTTGGCTACGAAAGATTCGTAAGCATAATGTAACTTTGTAATACTTGTTCTATGAAGCTATTTCCAAGTCTAATAGGCTTCCTATCACTATACCTGTGTCTAAGCCATTTGGGCTCTTGTAACTGGACCCTGAGCCTTGGCTCGACTATGGGTCATTGTGTGACTGTTGTTACTAGATCCCGAGCTTTGGCTCAACTATGGACCATCCTATAGGTATTGTAATTGGGCTCTGAGCCTTGGCTCTACTATGGGCTATAGTATAACTGCTATAGCCGGACCCTGAGCCTTGGCTCGACTATGGTTCATAACATAACTGTTGTAGCTGGACCCCGAGCCTTGGCTCGACTATAGGTCATAATAGAACCTCTGAAAATTCGATACGACCCTCACGAACCCACTTTGGTCCCTTCAGACATCATATTGATCCTGCAAGCATAACCTTATTGGCAATAACATCCAAACCCTAAAAATGCATACAATAATCAAGCTAGCTAGGGTTAACTCTGACGAGGGTTACTATCTCATCGCTATCGTCTCAATTAAATTCATAACAGCTAACCATAATAAGTTTACTCTGATGTACTATAGATACACAAGTCGTACTAGCTTTACAATGAACATAACTTGCTGAAAAGGTTAGCCTTACATACCTCGAGTGCCGACTTGCGTTTAACTGACGAGTTGCAACTTGTAACTGGCAATTCTATCTAACAATTATGCAGTCATAACTCATGTATGTGTAGTGTTTCTAGA
>JACEIK010006053.1:16762-97588 GCA_018107945.1 Datura stramonium
CTCAAGAGAGTCCCCCCCCCCCCGTAAGGGGCCTTTAGCTTGATATCGGTATCATGGTAGCATCCTTAGCCCTGTCAAGGTTTTAGATGGCTTTGCCCACTTGAGTGTAATATTTGGGGCATCACGTAAGCTCTATCATGATAGTGTTGGTCAAGACGAGTCTCCAATTGCCCCTCATGAAATCAATTATAACTTATGATATTGTGTTTTTAGTAGGTTTGACCCAATGATCATTTTATAAGCTTTTACTTAAGATTTCTGCTATGGCAAGCCATAAGATTCTATTTCAGCTTTAGGTCATTCTATTCATATATGGAAATTAAATTTATGACTGTACTTGTTTTTAGATATCAGCATACAGTCCCTACTCTCATGAGCTTATGATTTATGTTATGTGCATGATTTTTGTTAGACTTATTCAATTTGTTTTACTTACATTACATATTCTATACATTCCAAGTACTGACTGCATACTCTATGCTGTATCATTCCAGGATACAAGTTCTAGCAATCTAACTCCGCTACGCTGTTAGTCCTGCTCCTGTTCCTGTCGAGACTCTACTTTGGGTGAGTCCTCATCCTCTGAGGGTATCTATCTTTCAGTATCATTATGTCTATTTGTTTAAGACTTAGAGAGAGTTGGGGGCTTGTCCCAACATCTCATCAATTAGTAGAGGCTTTTTAAACACATATTTTTACATTCACCTTCAAACTCAGTTTTATGATATTATTGTTGACTAGGCGTTTTGTTATTTAGACTTCCCCTTATTTATGTTTAAGTATCAGATTCTGCTTGATATAATGTTCTATAGTTTTCATGTTTATGTCATGGGTTGACTTGGAGCCATTCGTGGTTCTAGGTTATTTGTTGCGATCCGGGGTCTTAGCTCAGGTCAAGACAATCACAGTATTAGAGCATTAGGTTTTGAAGTGACCTAGGGTGTCTATAAGCCACGTTAAGTAGAGTGTTTTTCATGGGTTTCAAGCACTTCACACTTATGACGAAGAGGCTATGAAAATTTTAGGAAACTTCCCTTCTTTCATGATTCTATATCAGTCTATAAATTAAACTCTCCCTTTATTTCTCTAACACGAGCTTTTCGCGATTGCAAAATCAGTCCTCCACACTGAGTAAATAGTAGAAGGAACAGAAATGGAAATGGCCATGTAAATGTCAATGGGGACGAGCACTAGCAGGATCCACCTGCCCTAATGGATCTGGTGCCTGAGCAGGTTGCTCATGCTGAGTTTAGGGCAGTTATTTTGATGTTGGCATATGTTTATGACCACCTCAGGTCAATCAGCACGCGGTGTCCCATCTCCCTCAGAATTGGAATGTAGCGATGGTTAGGGTTCGAGACTTTCTCAGGATGAATACACCTGAGTTCTTGGAGTCGAAAGTGAATAGGGACCCCTATGAGTTCATTGAGGAGGTGTAGAAAATCAACCAGATTATGGGGGTGATTGGGGAGGAGAGTGCGACTTAGACTCATATCAGTTAAAGGGGGTTGCCTACATATTGTACCATCAATTAAAGAATGGTAGAAAGGGTAAAGTAGTTCCCGTTAGTTGGGACTACCTTTTTGGACAAGTTCTACCCAAGGGAGTTGAGGGAGGCGAAGGCAGCGGAATTTGTCAACTTGAAGCAATACCACAAGACTATCAAAGAGTATACCTTTGAGTTTACCCAGCTATCCAATTATGCACCGGAGAAGGTTGCGGATTAAAGGGCTCGTATGACTAGGTTCATGAATAGAGTATCAGACTCACTTGTTAAGAAGTGTAGGACCACTATATTGACCATTGATCTAGACTTTTCACAATTGGTTATATACGCCCAGCAGATAGAGGTAGATCAGATGAGGGAGAAGGAGAGAGAGGCCAAGAGGGCCAAGATAGGGAGTTATGGACAGTTTCAATAGAGGTTTAATGGAGGACACCGTAACTAGTCCCACCAGAGGCCATCGGTCCCAGCGCCGTCATGAGCCAGCGTTCCATCAAGACCTAGACGTGATCAATGGGGTAGAGCATAAGGATATAGAGGTCAGGGAAGCATGATAGGAGAGCCCAGCATTCCAATTTGTGAACAGTGTCGTAGGAGGTATGCCGGAGATTGTTTGGCAGGTTTAGGAGCGTGTTTCGGGTTTTGGGAGCCCAGACACATGCTCTGAGACTACCCTTCAGCCAAACAGGGTCTTAGTAGAGGCCATAACCTAGCCACCATATCAACACCTCCACCAACACGCTCATCCCAATAGGGTGCATCCACTAGTACAGGTGTTGGACAGCGTCAGAACAAGTTTATGTCCTCTCATCATGTTAGGAGAAAGATGTCTCCCCAAATGTGGTCACTGGCATGTTCTGAGTATTTCATCTTGATGTATATACATTATTATCTAGGAGCTACTTTATCTTTTGTGACGCTTTTTATTGCAATTAGTTTTGAAGTCAATCCCGAAACCTTATCAGAACCCTTTGTAGTCTCTACTCTAGTCGGTGACTGAGTTATAGCTCGATGGGTATACAACAATTTCCTTATCACAGTCCTTTTTAAAGTCATCTCAATAGATTTAGTAGAGTTCGACTTGACTTATTTTGATGTTATCTTTGGTATGTATTTGTTGCATGCATGTTATGCCTAAGTGAATTGTAGAACCTATATGATAGAATTCCAATTTTCAGGTGAGATAGTCTTAGAATGGAAGGGTAGTTCAGATGTGCCTATAAGGCGCGTTGTCTCCTACCTCAAGGCCATAAAAATGATCTCCAAGGGTTGTGTTTACTCCCTAGTCCGGGTAAAGGATTCGACTTCCAAGACCTCGACTCTCAGTCAGTTCCATTCGTGTGTGAGTATCTAGAGATTTTTCCTGATGATCTACTAGGAGTCCCTCCCGAGCGAGAGATTGACTTTGGTATTGAAATTCTTTCCGATATATAGCCTATATCTATTCCTCTATATAGAATAGCTCCAACTGAGTTAAAGGAGTTGAAGGAGAAAGTTAAAGATCTTTCAGATAAGGGATTCATCAGACCTAGAAAGTCTCTATAGGGTGCACCAGTTCTCTTTGTTCAAAAGAAGGATGGGTCTCTTCGTATTTTCATTTACTATCGGCAACTGAAGAAGGTCACCATTAAGAACATATATCCCCTCTATAGGATTTATGACTTGTTTTACAAACTTCAAGGTGCTAAGTGCTTCTCAAAGATAAAACTCAGCTCTAGGTATCATCAACTCAGAGTTAGGGAGAGTGACATTCCAAAGACAACTTTTAGGATTCGGTATGGTCACTATGAGTTTGTAATTATGTCATTTGGACTAATGAATTCTCCTACAGCTTTCATTGATCTTATGAACAGGGTATTCAAGACATATTTGGACATGTTAGTTATTGTCTTCATAGACGACATTCTCAAATACTCACTAAGCGAGGAGGAGCATGCCACTCATTTAAGAGTGGTGCTACAAACCCATAAGGATCGCCAGTTGCTTTCTAAATTTAGCAACTGTGAGTTTTGGTTAGATTTGGTAGCATTTTTATGTCATGTGGTGTAAAGTTAGGGTGTGCACGTGGACTCCTAAATGATAGAATCTATAAAGAATCGACCTAGACCAGTTAAGCCTTCGGATATTAGGAGTTTCTTTGGATTAGCTGGTTATTAAAGGAGGTTTTTTGAAGGATTTTCATCCATTGCAGTACCATTAAATTGTTTACCCAAAAGAAAGTCAAATTTCAATGGTCGGATGCCTGTGAGAAGAGTTTTCAGGAGTTAAAGACTCGACTCACTTCAGCCCCAGCATTGACCCTACCTGAGGGTACAGATGGATTCGTGGTGGTTTCTAATTCCTCTAGGGTTGGTCTTGGGTGTGTTTGGATGCAGCATGGTAAGGTCGTTGGGTATGCATCTAGACAGCTTAATCTTCATGAGAAGAATTACCTGACGCATGACCTAGAATTTGCAATGGTGGTGTTTGCATTGAAATTTGGAGACACTATTTTTATGGGGTCCATTTGGATGTGTTTACGAACCACAAGAACCTAAAGTATGTGTTCACCTAGAAGGATTTGAATTTGCGACAAAGAAGATGGTTAGAGCTGCTCAATGACTAGACATGAGTGTCCTTTATCATTTGGGCAAGCCCAATATAGTGGTGGGTGACTTAGAAGACTGTCTATAGAGAGTATTTCTCATGTGGAAGATGAAAGGAAAGAGTTGGTGAAGGATGTACATTGGCTTGCACGACTAGCAATTTGCCTCGTGGATTCGACATATGATGGTTTCATTGTGCAGAATGGTTCAGAATTTTCTTTGGTGACTGAACTCAAGGCTAGTAAAGATGAGGATCCTATTTTGCTAATGTTTAAGGAAGCGGTTCAAAATCAAAAAGTAGAGGTATTCTACCAAGGGGGAGCTGCTGTACTTTGTTATCAAGGTCATTTTTGTGTTTCGGTTGTTGATGAATTGAGAGAATGGATGTTGGATAAGGCTCACGGCTCAAAATGTTCTACCCACTCAGGTGCCATCAAGATTTACTGTGACCTACAGGAAGTCTATTGGTGGAATGGCATGAAGAAGGACATAGCGGAGTTTATGGTTAAGTGTACGAATTGTAAGCAAGTTATAGTGGAGCATCAAATACCTAGAGGTGTGCTCCAATTCATCAGTATCCCTACATGGAAGTGGTAGAAAATTAATATGGACTTCATTATAGGGGTTCTTCGTACACGTCAACAGTATGACTCTATTTGGTGGTTATAGACAGGTTAACTAAAGTAGCCCCTTTTCTACCGATCAAAACTACCAACTTAGCAAAGGATTATGCTAAATTGTACATTTTGGGAGTTAGTTTGGTTGCATGGAGTTCCCTTGTCCATCATATCATATAGAGGTACTCAGTTTACCTCCCAATTTTGGAGATCGTTTTAGAAAGGCCTTGGTACTCAGGTAAAGCTTAGCACATCTTATCTTCCAAACATAGATGGTCAAGATGAGCGGACCATTAAAACCCTCAAGGATATTTTGAGATCATGTGTGATTGACTTCAAAGGTTGTTGGGATGATCATTTACCTCTCATCGTGTTTGCTTGCAATAACAGCTACCTCTCCCGCATTCAAATGGCTCCATTTGAGGTTGTTCATGGGCGGAGATGTAGATCCCCTATTGGGTGGTTCGAGGTAGGTGAGGCTACATTGATAGGGATAGATTCAGTTCATGATGCCATGGAGAAGTTTTATCTTATTAGAGAAAGGATGAAAGTAGCTCAAAGTCAATAGAAATCCTATGCGGATGTTAGATGAAGAGAGCTTGAGTTTGACGTCGATGATTGGGTGTTCTTGAAGGTGCCTCCCATGAAGGGAGTGATGAGATTTGAATAGAAAGAAAGCTTAATCCCTGATATGTTGGTCCCTACAGGATCGTGAGACGTGTTGGCTACATTGCATATGAGTTGGAGCTACCAGAGGAGTTAGCTTCGGTACATCCAGTTTTTCATGTATCATTTCTTAAGAAGTGCATTGGTGACCCAACTTTGGTCGTCCTAGTCGAGAGCATACATGTGAAGGATAACCTTAGATATGAGGACGTTCCGATAAAATTTCTTGTCATCAGGTTTGAATGTTGTGAAACAAAGAATAAGCCTCAATGAAAGTTTTGTGGAGAAATCAGCTCGTTGAGAGAGGTTTGTGGGAAGTCGAAGCAGATATGGTGGCTAGATACCCACACTTATTCCCTTCTAGTTCCATGCTAGCTTGAGGTATAAATCTCATGCTTAGTATTCTATTCGGTTTCATGTCATGTCTGTGCGTGTAAGTTCCTTTCATGTTTTAGCATGTACACATGTTTCACGAATTCAATTCAATCATGTATTTCATGTTCGGTGTTAGTCACTACAACAGTTTCATCTATAGTTATTCCATCTTGGGATTTTAGTTCCTTCACTATCCTTTCTGTATGTGTAGTCTACATTTGATGATGAATGTTCTCAATCGGGAGATATTGTAATACCCCAAAAGTTCCTAAGACTAGATGATAGAATTGGAAATTAGTTCAGCAGAAAAATCATTTTTGCCTCAGAATGACTCATGGTACGAGTCATTGTGAGACATAACGGACCGTGGGAGGAGTTGTGGTGGAATTTTGATGTTTGGATGCCCAAACCACGAGTCACACCATGATTCGTGGTGCGTGGGTACAACTCGTGGTCTTCCATTCTATACTTACACTAGTCACCTGCCTTCTGAGCATCACTGCAAGAGACACTACAATTCGTGGTCTGTTCAACGACTCGTGGTGACCAAGTCATCATCCACACTGCCAAATTTCAAATCCTCCAAGCACCCCTTAACCACGGATCACTAGACGACTTGTCGTGTTAACGGCAACTCGTGGTCACACAAGTGGTCACCTCAAATCCAAAATTTTCAACCATGTCCAAACCTTTTCCCACGAGTCACTTAACGACTCTTGGTGTTCCTGATGGGTCTTGGGATGATTCATCCTGTGACCTGGTGCAAAAATTTTTATTTTCTTCATTTAAACTCCCGGGTTTGATTTTAGGGTTTTCGGGGTATTACAGTATCTCCAACTTAACAACATTCATCAACGATTATGGGAAAATATACTGCAAAGCATAGAAATGCAATCATCATACTCAAATACTGAACATACATGCTGAAAACTAATAGAGTGACTGACTCAAAATTGAACTACATGACAGAACTGAATTCCTCAATCACACAAACATTTATTGACATGTAAGAAACTGGGGCACATGGTCTAAACATGGCACTGAATAGAGTACTAAGGAGGAAACTAATGTCTCAAGCTGAAACTAAGCCAGAGGGGAATAGATGTGGGTATTTACCATCATATCTACTTCGGCTTCCCACGTAGCTCCCTTAACATGCTGGTTCATCCACAAAATATTAACTGAAGCTACTTCTTTGTTTCTTAGCTTAAGAACTTGGCGATCCAGTATTTCCACCGGAACCTCCTCATAACTAAGGCTTTCCTTCACACAGACATTATCCACCG
This sequence comes from Datura stramonium, assembly GCA_018107945.1. NCBI lineage: Eukaryota > Viridiplantae > Streptophyta > Magnoliopsida > Solanales > Solanaceae > Datura > Datura stramonium. The sequence goes on from JACEIK010006053.1 coordinate 23,796, forward strand.
GAACAACCAGAGCTGGATCGCCCAAACACTTCTTTAACAACGATATATAGAAAATTGGATGGACTTAAGCTAATTCTGAGGGCGACTCCAACTCATATGCTACCTTGCCAACCCGTTTCACAATCTGGTAAGGACCAACATAACGAGGACTAAGTTTCCCTTTCTTTCCAAATCTCATCACTACCTTCATGGGAGATACCTTCAGAAACATCGAATCATCAACATCAAACTCATGTTCTCTCCTTCTCATATCAGCATAGGACTTTTGGCGACTCTGAACTGTTCAACCTTTCCCCTATAAACTGAACTTTCTCCAAAGCCTCATGAACCGAGTTTGGTCCTATCAACGTAGCCTGATGAGTTGGAAATTTACCAACTCATTAGGCTCCTAATCATGAGTTTTTGCTTTGTTTTTGACTCATTTATGTGGATTTGATGCCCTTTCTTTTGAATTCTCTGTAGGTACCTCATTTGAGTAAAGAAAACATGAAATTGAGAAAAACACATGGAATTTCAGAAGAAATTTGATGAGTTAGCATATGAGGAAGAGGAGCCAAAGATAAGGGAAGATTTTAGCTCAAAAAGAGGTGCAATGACGTTCTTTGAATCAGCTAAATGCTGCTCTGGAAGAGTGAAACAAGGGCTAAGCGCCGAAGCTACTACTCAGACCGACTAAACAACCGGCCCTTCACGGAATGGCACCTGCTAAATGCAAGTGAAACGCCGGTTCACCCTTGCCAGACCATTATTTTCAATCGGCCACAGTTTGGCTCTCCACGGATTTCCACAGGCGAAATGCCGGTTCCTCACCGGAGAGGCCATCTAATGAAGGGTAAAAAGGTCCAATAAGGTACGCAAAACATCTAGAATCTTCAAGTGCATTTGGGAAAAGTTGTACACAAGAAAATACATATATATAACCTCCATTATACACCAACCAAGGAGAGAACCATTCAACCAACAATTCATTCATCTGATTTTCATCTTCTTCATAGAATTTTTAAGAGATTCATTTCTCCATGGTTTTGAAGAGTTAGGGAGTACTTTTCTTATTCTTTTCATTAACCCATTTTGGGGTAATTCCACCATTGTTGTAAAAGCTTGTGAAGCATATTTGTGAATCTAATGCAATGAATGTGAGGGGAATACTCTTGGTATCTTCTCTCAATCCTTAAATATGCTTTACTAATTTTCTAGTTAGAAGTATATTCCTGGTGGGTTTGTTAATTTTATGGAGTTTTCATAAATTTTTCTAGGATTCTTATTGAATTGTAGGTGGGTGTTGCTAGATTCATCTTCCTATTGTTAAATTAAATGTAAATATATTAGCTTCTCTTCAATATATTAGTGAAGATCCATTGATTATTATATGGGTCTATCTATACTTTCTTGATTGGTTCTCGGGAGAGAATGATTAAGTATTCGAAGGGAATCTAGTTGTGGGAAAGGATATGAGATTGTAAAATTAAGCTAGAAATAGCTGAAATTACTTCCTCCTTCCTAATTGGCAGCTAATAGCTAGGAATAGTGAAGTTGCTAATCAAAATCAATTCGGGTTGAGCTAAATCTCATCTAGAGATTGAGAAAACTCTAGCTAGGGGTAGTCAATAGGCTCGGAAGCTGAGGCTACCTACTTCCCGAGATTATTTACACTTTAGTCTAAGGCATTGAAAAAATTCCCGATCTAATTGTGATCTAACCCATAGAATTCCCCTAGCCTCTCACTTGTAATTACTTCAATTGGAATTCCCCACAATTAGTTTTAGTTTAGAACTAGTTAGTTAATTTTCCCATTCTTATTTCCCCCAATTTTTCTTTTCACATGTTGAACAATTATGTGCTCTACTTTGAGTTAGTTTATAACTTTTTAATTATCTACTCAATTATCTATGGGATTCAACCCCGACATCCGTCGTTAATATTTATTTAGAGTAGAGACCGTTTACGCTCTTTCATAAAAGAAGAGTGTATTTTTATGTTATTAAAAATGGCACCGTTGCCGGGGGAATTGAGTTGTTATAATCCATTAGTTATTTACTGATTCAAATTAGTTTTGCATTTTTGTTTTACATTTTTTTCTTTTACCTTTATTTTTGTTTTTGTTGTTTGTAATTAAAAGATGGCATCATGGAATGAAAGGAGGTTTATTGGCGGCAACCCTTATTATGATGACCCATATCCCTATTGTGGAGGACCACACTATTGGAAAGATTGCAAATATGTCCCTAGAAGAGAGATTGTGCACCTTCTCCTTCATGTAGTGGGTATAGATACACAATATGTGGTAGTCATGGGAGACATTGGGATGGATGCCCAAATGGGGTCACTTCTCACTATAGTGGCTATGAAAGAAGTTGTACTCCTAAGTTTGAAGGGAATGAAACCATAAAAAGAGAGGGCAAGATAAATACATGTGGGTGCATAGAAGCCATGCTCCAATCCTTTTTGGAGCGTGAGTCTAATGCGAAAAAGAATATCAACCCATCCATTCCCATAGAATTATCCACTCCTCAAGAAGAGAGCGGTAAATCTCTGAAAGAAAAAGTAGAGAAGACATTGAGGAGAATAACAAGAAGAAGTGAACAATGGGGCATAGTTCAACTTGATTCATGAGAGGAAGCTCAAAATAATGATGAAGAAGGATTCAAGGTGAACTTTGAAGAAGTCATAGAGGTGCCCCAACCAACCAACATAGCAAAAATGCAAGATGCTAAGGTTGAATAAGTGACTAGAGTCACCAAATGACATCCAACAATTCATTCTAAAGGACTCTAATGCATTTGAAGAGGAGGATGGAAAGAAAGAGGCATGCTCGAAAGGAGAGCGACTTAAACCGCCTTCTTATAATTTTCCAACATTGATCTTGGTCGACAAAATGGAGACTGAGGAGACCAAGTCAATGGAGGAAGTTGAGGAGGATGATCAAGGTGGCTTTTTCTTAGAATATGTCATGCCAACACGGCCAAAGCACATCCCTCCTTTGAGGGCCAAGACACACAAGACCCAACATCTATTGCTTGACCCTTTGATGCTTACACCACCACCCCTCTAGTGGGATAGAAGAATGGATAAGAAGCTAGGGGTGCGATTCAAATGCTCAAAATGGAGATAAAAGTGGTGAAGTTGAAGTCGTCGAGCCACGACATTAACTAAGGCGCTTCGTTGGAGGAAACCCAAGTGCGTTTACATTTTTTTTACTTTTCACTTTTGTTTTGTTTTACTTTACATTTGTGTTATCTTTGATTTTATAGGGTTGGAACAGGGTGGAACATGGCAACAGTAAGAGAAGAAAAAGAAAAAGGAGAGCATGGAGAATGCTTGTAAATTGGATGCCTCCATTGTATCAGGGAGTTCTCTCACCCATTCCGTCCTCATTTTGTTTAACCATAGGCATCGAGGAAAATGCATTGTTTTTGTTAGGGGGTGAAGTCTGAGTAACCCACTTACTAAGTGATGCACGATATGGCCCCATGATAGATTGGGTCACGTCATTCTTAAGGGAAAATTGTCATTACTTGTAAGTTTGTATCTCCTTTTTAGATAGTAGTATTTGAATAAACTCCAAGTGTTTTCTTTCTACTACATTTCATTCCCAAGGAGCGATTTCTTTGTTTTTTTTTGTTTTTATTGTCGAACCGGGTTGGCGCTTCCCGATGATAGATTGAGAGGCGGCTTTTTTAAGGAAAAATTCAAGTCTAGAGTCTTGTAGAGTCTTTTGTGCAAGTGTTTGATGAGGTACCACCAACATTTCTTGTTTGGCATTGTGCATGAATTTTGAAAAGAAAAGAGGGGTATCTAAATGTGAAATTGAGCACTCTCTTATCATGAATTGTATATTTCTTGCTTGGCTTGTTGTTTCGTAACTAGCTCGTTAAAAGTCATCATCTTTATGTGACAAATTGTGTGAACTCCCTGGATTGTGATTCCTTGTGTGGTGACGTTTTTAGCTTAATTCTTGTGTATACATGATTGTCTACAACTTGCGCTAAGTGCGATTCAAGGCGAAATGATAGATGTGGCGGCACTTAGAACATGATCTTAGGCCCTCTTTTGTTAGTCACTTCACCCAAATAACCTCCTTGAACATTAATATTTGATAGCCAAAGTTGAGCCTTGGACCTTTTCTTTGGAGACCACATTACAAGCCTAATGACCATTTTTAATTCTTCTCTTTGGCACCCATCCTCTCTAATTGCTAGTGATAAAATAATGAAAACTAGTGCCTGAAGCCTATGAGATGGGGAGCGATGAGGAAAAGAATGTGAGATGAGGAAAAAGCCTAAGTTTGGGGTTTTGCAAGAGTAGGGGGAAAATGAGAAGCCTAAGAAAGGATAGTAAAAAGGTGCTATCTCTTGCATAGATAAGGCTAAATGTGAAATTCATGGGTGTTATAAGGGTTGCATGTGTTGTACAAAAGACAAAGATGATGAACAAGGAGAAATAAGGTGGAGTGATTTCAATAAGATGATGGGGTGTTACAAGCTTTTGTAAAGACATTAGGATGGCTTTAGTCACTGAAGCTTAATATTTATCCTACCCTTATCCCTATCCTTCGTCATGACCCGCAAGTCCTAATTGATTCTGAGTATAGAAACACTTCATTAGTGGCAATATACATGAAGGGAAAGCCTATGGGTCAATTTGTATGCACTTAAATTTCTTTGTGAGAGTGAGCGCATTTGTCTTATCTTATAATCCCATTGTGTGAAATGCTGAAAAATGTGTGTGGGATTCTCTCTTCTTGTGAGGGGAATCATTCCTTGGAGTACATGGTTAAAATTGTTTTAAATGAGAGGTATGAGGCAAGCGGGTAGAGAACTTTAAGTCAAGCTTTGAATGTGAATTGTCAATGACTTAAGATGCTCTTTGAACTTATTTTCAGGAACTATGCCCGTTGTTTGAATGAATTGAATGCATGCAAGATGTGTTTAATGATTGTGGTTACCTATTGACGCTTGTGCAACATGGTTTGAGTCTTTTATGTTTTTCTTGAGTTGGTGTATAATGTTTGGGGTTGTCTTGTGGATTGATGATTTGGTGTACAACTACCATAGTGACCTAAGCTTTAGCAATGTCCTCTTGTGCAGGAATATCTTGATTGGCCCTTGATGCAAAAACTCATGTATAGCATGTTGTTCATTTTCTCAACTTTAAAGAATTGCATTACTTGAGGACAATCAATGGTTCATGTTTGGGGGTTTGATGAGTTGGAAATTTACCAACTCATTAGGCTCCTAATCATGAGTTTTTGCTTTGTTTTTGAGTCATTTATGTAGATTTTATGCCATTTCTCTTGAATTCTTTGTAGGTACCTCATGTGAGTAAAAGAAGCATGAAATCGAGCAAAACACATGGAACTTGAGAAGAAATTTGATGAGTTAGCATATGAGGATGAGGATCCAAAGGTAAGGATAGATTTGAGCTCAAAAAGAGGTGCAAGGACGTACTTTGAATCGGCTAAACGCAGATCTGGAAGGGCAAAACATGGGCGAAACGCCAAAGCTACTACCCAAACCGTCTAAGCAACTGGGCATTCATGGAATTGTACCAGCTAAATGCCACTGAACCTCCTATTCACCCCTGCCAGGCCACTATTTTCAATCAGCCTCAGTTTGGCTCTCCATGAATTGCCACCGACGAAACGCCGACACCTCACCAGAGAGGCCGTCTAATGAAGGGTAAAAGGGTCCAAAAAGGTATTCAAAGTATCTTGAATCTTCAAGGGCATTTGAGGAAAGTTCTACACAAGAAAATACAAATATATAATCTCCATTGTACACCAACCAAGGAGAGAACCATTCAACCAACAATTCATTCATCTAATTTTCATCTTATTCATAGAAATTTTAGGAGATTCTTTTCTCCATTGTTTTGTAGAGTTAGGTAGTACTTTTCTTCTTCTTTTTCTTTAACCCATTTTGGGGGAATTCCATCGTTGTTGTAAGAGCTTGTGAAGCATATTTGTGAATCTAATGCAATGAATGTGAGGGGAATCCTCTTGGTATCTGCTCTCTATCTTTAAATATGCTTTACTAATTTGCTAGTTAGAAGTATATTCATGGTGGGTTTGTTAATTTGATTGGGTTTTGATAAATTTATCTTGGATTCTTATTGAATTGTAGGTGGATTTGTTAATTTGATTGGGTTTTGATAAATTTATCTTGGATTCTTATTGAATTGTAGGTGGGTGTTGCTAGATTCATCTTCCTATTGTTCAATTAAGTGTAAATCTATTAGATTCTCTTCAATATATTAATGAAGATCCATTGATTATGATATGGGTCTATCTATACTTGCTTGATTGTTGCTCGGTAGAGAATGATTAAGTATTGGAAGGGAATCTAGTTGTGGGTATGGATAGGAGATTGTAAAATGAAGCTAGAAATAGCTGAAACTTCCTCATTACTAATTGGCAACTAATAGCTACAAATAGTGAAGTTGCTAATCAAAATCAATTCGGGTTGAGCTAAATCACATATAGAGTTTAAGAAAACTCTAGCTAGGGGTAGTCAATAGGCTCGGAAGCTGAGGCTACCTACTTCCCGAGACTATTTACACTTGAGTCTAAGGAATTGAAGAAATTCCCGATCTAATTGTGATCTCACCCATAGAATGCCCCTAGCCTCTCACTTGTGATTACTTCAATTGGAATTCCCCCTAATTAGTTTTAGTTTAGAATTAGTTAGTTAATTTTCCCTTTCTTATTTCCCCCAATTCTTGTTTTCACATGTTGAACAATTATGTGCTCTACTTTGAATTAGTTTATAACTTTTGAATTATCAACTCAATTATCTATTGGATTCGACCCCGACATCCTTCGGGAATATTTATTTTGAGTAGAGACCGTTTACACTCTTTCGTAAAAGAAGAGTGTATTTTGGATGATATGATAGCTTCACCGACCTCAAACCAACCAATTGGTGATCTACACCTCCGCCCATAAAGAGTCACGAACAGAGCCATCTAAATGCTAGAATGGCAGCTGTTTTTATATGCAAACTCAATGAGAGCCAAATGATAATCCCAAATACACTTTAAATTGATCATTCATTCTATCAACATATCCTCAAGAGTCTGAATGGTCCGCTCAGCCTGTCCATCCGTATGTGGGTGAAAGGTTGTGCTAAGATTGACCTGAGTACCAAGTCCCTTGTGAAATGATCTCCAAAACTTTGAGGTAAACTGAGTACCTCTATCTGATATGATGGACAAGGATACTTCATGCAACCAAATTAACTCCCCAATATACAACTTAGCATAATCCTCCACTAAATCAGTAGTTTTGACTGGTAGGAAATGAGCTGCCTCAGTCCACCTGTCTACAACCACCCACATTGAGTCATACTGTCTGCGAGTATGAGGCAACGCTCCATATTGTTCTCCTTCCACTTCTATGTAGGGATACTAATGTCTTGAGGCACACCTCTAGGTCTTTGATGCTCCACTTTCATTTCCACCCGAAGCTCATCCGGAATCCTCCGGATACCAACCAACTATGCAATTCAATCATAAAACATATTTCGGACCTTTTGGAATCATGTAATCACTGATATAAGTTCATTTTGATCAAAAGTTGGCCGTGGACAAACTTAGCTTCCTCAAAGCTCATAAATTCAACAAAAGGTTGAAATCACTCCCCAATCACCTTCAGATCCATGCAAACTACCCAACTAAGTCATAAATCACCATCTGGAATCAACAGAGCTTTCAAAATCCAAATTCAAGATCGATAACCTAAAATATTGACTTTGGTCAAACCCCTCAAACTTCAAATATCCGGTGACTTCACGGTCACCAAAGAAGCTCCAAGAAGCATCAAACATTTTTGATAAGATACATGGAGCAATTATTAGATATCAAAAACTAGCTCCAAGGGCGGTATGCTCTGCTCTCTCGCGAACCCTACTTTAATCAAAAGACTAAAGGCCCCTACTAAAGACAGGTCACCAAACTACGATTGAGAGTTTCGCCTTTTGAAGCGCCAGTCGTGTAGGGAAAAGGCAATCGCTTGGATGTTCCCCTAACTCAATCCAAGAATGGACCAGAGGGAACCGCAGTATGGGGAATGTTTGCATCTCGGCGCAGCTAAAAAGCTGTTCAACGGGCTCAACCCCCCATTGGATGATGAGCTAGAGTGAAAGCCGACAATAAGATAATGGATGCCATCTCTGCTGGATAATTAATTCCCCCCATTCAATTCGCCCTCTTCTACTCTCAAAATTTTGATAGAAATTTCTTGAAGTCTTAGAAAAGAATCCGTGGCTACACCGGAAATCTCACCCAATCTTCATTGGATCATCTTGGGAACGGTGTCTTCCGTCTCTACAGGTCATGAATAAAAAGATAATGATACTAAAAGATTCAACCCAGGGATGCAGACTAACAATCAGAAAATGGCCATGCGGGCTATTAACCTCCCCGGTTTTGCTAACAACTGCTCTTCCCAGACTTCTGTCTGCCCGGCACCTATGGAAGGGTTAGGGAGTTTCCCTGAATGTACCCATTTTAACCATCATTTCCATCATGGGGATACATTCATAGGGCTTAGAGTAAGGAAATAATGAGCACAAATCATTAAAGAAATCTAAGTTGGGTATATACCTGATATAGCACGATCTTATAAGCCGATAAGGTAAATCTTAAAGACTGAGTTCATAGAGCTGAGCATGCTGAGAGACATGAGTTCAAATACATAAAGAGGGTCATGACATGAAGCTGAATTTTATGGAGTCATGGAGTAATATTGGGATCTCTCACTAACGGGGTTACCTGTCATCCTAGAGTTCTGAACATAAGCATGAGTTGAGCGTCACATCGAGTGAAACATATGGGAAACATCTAAATGAGAATGAGTTGACTACCCCTAGATACTATTTATAGAAGTTCCTTACTAGAAAACTTAAGACTTGACTTTGTCCTTCACTTACCATCTCCCCCTTTGTTTAAGGCCATCATTCTAAGGCTCTAGGATCCTTTATTAAGGTTACACTAATATCACTAGCTCCAGACTTCCCATTCACCTCCAAAGCTATTGCTGAAGATTTCATAATTATAATTATTTTACACCATCTATCAGACAAGCCTCATACTAGAATGTAAAAAGGAGTTTTTACGCTATACTATGTGGCTCCTTGGCCTAACAATGTGTGAGGATCATCCTGAAAGACTCATGACATACCTGTGACAATATCTGGAGTTGGCCACCATCCGCACTAGGTAACCTGCCTTACTGAGATGGGCGAGATGTTGATTTGATAGCTGGGGCACAAGCTCCACCATCACCCGGTCTAGGTGAAGGACAATCCCTGAGTCTATGTCCAAGCTTACCGCACCCGAAACAAGCATCCCTGCCAATCAAAATTTCCCCGAGTGGTTCCTACCACACCTTTGGCAAGGTGGCCAACTGGACGGTGCTGCTAAAGGGGTGGCCTGGGCACGACCTCTCTAGCCATCTTGCTTGGTTGAAGGGCAATCTCTATGCTTATAATTGGGCTGGCCACTATAGAAGAAAACATCTGAACCCACCAAGAACTTTCTTAGGTGGTTCTTCCCGCAGCGCCCACAAACTGGATAAGTAATCTTCCTCACTCGGTGCTTGTTTCCCCGAACCTGAGCTAAAGACCTCTACTAGGGTTAAGAGCGACTCCCACTACTTGACCCTTGATGGGAACTCTCCAAGCCTTCAGTTGTAGACCTTTTGTTCCCCCTTTCTCCTCCCTTGAATTCTCCATCCATGCTCGAACCACAAAACTTAGAAGGACTCCTTCTCGTGAAGTCTTGAACCCCAGTAGTTGTCACCTGTTCAGTAGGGTTTGATGATTGGATAGTCTGCTGGTTAGGATGGATGTCATTGCCAGTATCAACACTCGAAAAGCAGGCCCGAGTTCTACATTGGTAACTTGCCCGAACATTGCATCCATTGGTGTGGGTGGGCCTGGATGATCCCCGTTGTTTCTTTGAGGAGACATGTTTCTGCACACGCGCATAGCATGAGTTAGAGGAATGGAGAGAGTTGAACTCATAGCACGAGGTAGACTCATGAAAGAAGGGAATATTTCCTAAACATCTCATAGCATCTTTGTCATAAGTGTGACACACTTCACACCCATGAAAAAGATTGTACTTAATTAATCTTTCTGACACCCTAGGACACTTCAAAACCTAATGCTCTGATACAAAGTTTGTCATGACCCGAACGTAGAATCGAATCGAGACTCGGGACAAGAAACCCCGAGAGGCTCCAAGTAGACCCATGGCATGAACATAAAGTCTAAACTCAACAAAATAAAATGGAGGATCAAGATAATCAACATAACAGAAGTCTCCATACATATATCTATATCAATCTAGGATTTAATCAACAATGACAAACTGATTTCTACATAACGTCTGAAAAGCCTCTAACATAACTGATGAGCTGATGGGACAACACCCCCAACTAGCTCGACAAAGTATGAAACTGATAGGGACATAATAAACTATCAATGAATGAATGTCCTCAAAGGATAAGGACTCACCAACACTGGATGGACAGGTCATTGAGGGAATCAAGGCTAATGGTATGGCTAGACTGATCCCATAGACCTGTATCATGAAACAGTAAATCATAGAATATGCGGTTAGTACTTGGAATGTACTAAGTATGAAAGGTAAGTAAAATTGGACAGTTAAAATACATAACAGTTTATAAGAGTAGGACAACATGATCATAATGTAAATATAAGGACTCAAGGTTTTCAAAAAATTTGTAAATCAGTCATAATCATAACCATAAGAGAAAAGCTTTATTAAATATGACTTGAGCCAAAGTAACATAAACATAACCATGCATAAATCATGAGGAACAATGGGAGATTCTTATAACCGACATACCCCACATGACCACACATAGAACCCAACCTGTAAACCCATATTCAGGAGGGTGTTCGTACCTTGCCAAGGGTAGAACAATGAAAAGAGGTGTGATATGTTATATCCCGTAAGACCAATATCATACTCAGGAGTTGAAACAGAGAAAAAGTTAAAATTTTCATAAGAACATAGGACGGGTCGTGAGGTGACCTGTGGGAGCATACCACGAGTCATGATGTGACTCGTGGTGAGGCTCAGAAGGTGAGTTGAAATTTTGGAATTTTGATCCCCACGTACATGATCATGAGTCGTGGTCAGTCACCATAATTCGTGGGATGAGTCGTGGCCAACAAGGAAAGGTCTGATTGAGATTAATGCAGTGCACATGACGAGTGGTGACCACGAGTCATGGTCACCAGTAATGAATCATTTAGTCACCCTTGACGAGCCCAAATGAATTTATAAGTAGTGTATTTGACGGTCGACAGCACGAGTCGTGGCCAGGGGTGATGAGTCGTCATGTCCTTCGTGGGGACTGACTGGCAGTTATTTTCTGGGAATATAGTAAGGGATTTTCTGTAATTCCTACGATTCTATGGTAAAAACTATGTCGTTTTAAGTTATGAACTATAAGTTTTAAAGGGTTTAAGTTCCCTTTCTGCCATTCTCACTCATGCATGCAAAGATAGAAAGCTAGAGGGGGTGATCAAGCTTGTTCTTCTTCAAATTCTCTTCAATTCTTCCTTAGGCAATCAGAGAAGTGTAAGAATCAACTTCAATCAGGTATGTAGGGTTATGAATGGGTGACTCCTTTCACATCCATGCACAATCCCTCTCTAAATCATGAACTTCCTATGTCAATTCTATTGGGTTTTAATCCAATGCATGAAATTCCTAATTCTCTACATGGGTATGATTTAAATATGTGTATAGAATTGAATTATGATCCATGGGAAAGTTTTATGTTATTTTCAATGAGAAATCATGTTCTAAGTTATTAAATTAAAATTCCCTATTTATCAAAAGTTCATGAAAGATAAGATTTTTTATGAATGTATGATTATGATGAGATATTATGAGTAAAAGCATGTTTTCAAGCTACCCATGTTTATAATCATGTTTTCAAAATGAATTGAGTATCTTCAAGCATTTTAAGGTATTGAAAAATGCCCACATGTTCAACTATGATTTATGATTCTCCTGAATTAAGCTTACCATAAGGTTTTGCAGCAAAGACTCCCAATTATCTTTTGGCTTGTGCTATGTTTTGAGCTAAAGCTTCTCATATGCATAATTTCAGATTTGAGATGTATTTGATTATTGAGCTTCGTTTATTGACGATGGTAAGCTTCGTTGAAAAATAATGGAGAGAATATGTATGTTTTTGGGAGTAGTGTCTAACACCGAGTAGGCTAAGGGTTGATCACCCTATGCCTCCTAACTATGCGCCAACATAGGTTATTCTTATATATATTACTTTGGGACCTCCCTTGTGAGTTATCCCCTGCCCTATTGGGCCATAAGCTTGATATCGATATCATGGTATCGTCCCTAGTGCTGGCAAGGCTTTGGATGGCTCTTCCCACTTGAGAGTAATGTTTGAACCTTGTAAGCTCTATCGTCGTATGTCGGTTAAAAGACGAATCTCCCATTGTTCCTTATGAATTTAGTTATGCATGTTCATCATTCATGAGATTTATACATTAGGTATGTTCTAAAGAAGGTTTGACTCAATGTTCAATTTTACTCATGACTATCAAATTTCAACTTTGAGTCCATAAATTCAGTTATGATGTTATGTTATGTTATGATAAGATCATGGTATCAAAAAGAATGCATGCAAGCCCTACTCTCAGATTCTTATTCTTTATGTTTTATATTATGCATGTCTTTAAATGATTTTACCTATTTAAGCAGTTTTACTTATCTTTCATACTCGGTCCATTCAACGTACTGATCGCATACTCTATGTTGTATCGTTTTATGATACAGGCCCCGGTACACAAACACTACCCCCTCAGTAGCATGTTCTAGAGTTAGCACCCAACTTAGTGGTCAGTTCTCATCTTTCGCGGACTATTTTCTTTCAGATATTGATGTACTTTCAGTTTCAATATTAGAGAGTTAGTTGGGGTCTTGTCCTATGAACTCATCAGACTTAGAGGTTTTTCAGAAAATAAAATGTATTCAATTTCAAATTGTTTGTATTTTGATGTTATGTTTATTTTAGACTTCTACTAAGATTACTATGTTGATTCTTCAGTTTTAGTAATTGAGATAGATGTATGATCATGCCATGGGTTGACTTGGAGTCTCTCGGGGCTCCTTGTCTCGTGTCGCGATTCGGACCTCCGTTCGGGTCATGACAAACTTGGTATCAAAGAATTAGTTTTTGAAGTGTCCTACGGTGTCTGAAAGCTGCATTAAGTAGAGTCTTTTACATGGGTGTGAAGCGCAACACACTTATGACGAAGAGGCTACAAAACATTTAGGAAATGTTCCCTTCTTTCATGTTATATGTCGTGCGATGAAAAGTCTCCCTATACTTATAACTCATGCTATTCGTGACTGTAGAATCATGGATCCCTGAAGATTAAATTGTAGGAGGAATGGGAATGGAGAAGGCCTCGTGGATGGCAAAGGAAATGGGCACTAGTAGGCTCCACCAGTCCAGCAGCACCATGCATTGGAGCCGGTTGCCCATGTTGAATTTAGGGCTGCATTTCAGATGCCCGGGTAGGCCTTGACCACCTAGGTCAATCAGCAGGTAGTTGCGCATGTACCCCAAAATGGTAATGTGGCGACGACTCGAGTAAAGGATTTTCTGAGAATGAACCAGCAAGAGTTCCTCGGGTCAAAAGTAGATGAGGACCCGCATGAGTTCATTGATGAGATTGTGAAGATCACCCAAGTCATGGGAGTGAATGGAGTTAAGTGTGCGCAGTTGGCCTCATATCAGCTAAAAGGGGTCACATACATATGGTTCCATCAATGGAATGATAGTAGGGCTGCCGGAGCAGGTCTTGTAACTTGGGAGGAGTTCCATGTTGCGTTCCTAGATTGGTTCTTCCCATTTTAGATGAGGGAGCTGAAGGTAGCCGAGTTTGTGAACCTTAAGCAGGGGAGAATGATGGTGCAGGAGTATGCCCTTGAGTTCACTCACCTATCAAAGTATGCCTCGGAGTTAGTGGTTGATCAGAGTGCGCGGGTGAGCAGGTTTGTTCATGGCGTGGCAGGCTATTTGGACAAAGATTGTAGGACTACTATGCTCCACCAGGATATTGATTTCCCTCGGATATTTTTGTATTCCTAGCAGATAGAGGCGGCTGAGAGAGAGGGAGGCCAAGAAGGCTAGGACTAATAGTCATAGATTATCAAAGTCGAGGTCAGGTGGTGGGATTCATAGAAGACCCACCAGGGATATTCAGCGCTAATATATTCAATGCTGAGTGTGCCATATAGGTCTAGGAATGATCAGAGGGGGAGAGCATCAGGATCGAGGGGTCAGAGCAGCAGACCTGCAGATCCTAGTGTCCTAGCTTGCCGCAGATTTGGTTAGGGGGCATACGGGCCAGTGCTTGGCAGGTTCAGGTGCTTTCTTCGGGTGTGGGAAGCCTGGACACATGCTTAGAGATCACCCGGCAGCGAGACAATACCATGACTGGGGCTGAGGCCCAGCTTCTACTTCAGCAGCCCCACCCACACCCTCAACACATTAGGGGGCATTTACTAGCACAGGTGGCGGTCAGCACCAAAATAGATTATATATCTTAGCACCCCGCTAGGAGAGGAGGTCTCCCCGGATGTAGTCGCTGGTCTATTACGAGTTTTCCATATTAATGTTTATGCTTTTTTATATCTGGGGGCTACCTTGTCTTTTATGAGACCTTATGTGGCCAGTAGTTTAGGAGTCTGTCTCAAAGTCTTGTCAGAACCCTTCTTATTTTCTACTCTAGTAGGTGATTCAGTTGTAGCTAGACAGGTATATAGAGGTTTCCTGGTATCATTCCATCAGAAAGTCACCTTAGTAGATTTGATAGAGTTAGCCATGACCGATTTCGATGGTATCCTTGGCATGGATTTGTTTTTTGCATGTTATGCCTTAGTTAATTGTAGAACCTGAGCAGTAGAGTTCAGATTTCCGGGAAAGCCAGTCTTAAAGTGGAAGGATTGTTTAGTTGTGCCTGTAGATGATCTCCAAAGGTTGTGTGTACCATCTAGTTAGGTTTAAGGATGCGACGTCCGAGACCCCGATTATCCAGTTAGTTCCAGTGGTATCTGAGTATTCAAAAGTATTCCTAGATGATTTACCAAGAATCCCTCCCGAGTGGGAGATTGATTTTGGTATTGACCTTCTTCCCGATACACAACCTATATATATTCCTCCCTACAAAATGTATCTAGCCAAGCTAAAGGAGTTGAAAGAGCAGTTAAAGGACTTGTTAGATAAGGGTTTCATTAGACCGACAAAGTCTCCTTGGGGTGCACCAGTTCTCTTTGTCTAAAAGTAAGATGGTTCTCTTTGTATGTGCATTGATTATCGGCAATTGAACAAAGTCACCATCAAGAACAGGTATCCTCTACCAAGGATTGATGATTTATTTGACCAGCTCCAGGGTCCCAAGTGTTTCTCGAAGATTTATCTTAGATCCGGGTACTATCAGCTCAGAGTTTTGGAGAGCAATATCCTGAAGACAGCCTTCTGGACGCGGTATGTTCATTATGAATTTGTAGTTATGTCTTTTGGACTAACGAATGCTCCTGCATCTTTTATGGACTTGATGAATAGGGTGCTAAAGTCGTACTTTGATATGTTCATGATTGTGTTTATTGATGACATCTTGATATACTCTCGGAGCGAGGAGGAGCATGCCGCTCATTTGAGAGTAGTGCTTCAAACTCTCAAGGATTGCCAATTATATGCCAAATTCAGCAAGTGTGGGTTTTGGTTTAACTCAGTGGAGTTTTTGGGCCATGTGGTATCAAGCGAAGTAATAAGGTGGACTCTTAATAAATAGAACTAGTGAAAAATTGGCCTAGACTGGTGAATCCTTAATATATTAAGATCTTTCTATGTTAGTTGGCTACTACCGAAGGTTTGTGGAAGGTTTCTCATCTATTGTAGCACCCTCGACTAAATTGACCCAAAAGAAGGTGAAATTCCAATGGTCGGAGGCTTGTGAGAGGAGCTTTCAGGAGTTTAAGGCTCGACTTACCTCAGCACCGGTGTTGACCCTACCAAAGGGTACCGATGGGTTTGTGGTGTATTGTGATGCTTCCAGGATT
The DNA here is from genome assembly GCA_018107945.1 of Datura stramonium. NCBI lineage: Eukaryota > Viridiplantae > Streptophyta > Magnoliopsida > Solanales > Solanaceae > Datura > Datura stramonium. The sequence continues at coordinate 39,933 of JACEIK010006053.1, forward strand.
GGAGTTGATTGTGTATTGATGCAGCAAAAAAAAGTTACAGCATACGCCTCTAGACAGCTAAAGGTTCAGGAGAAGAATTACCCGACCCATGATGGTGAGTTGGCTGTGGTGGTATTCACCTTGAAAATTTTGAGACACTATTTGTATGGGGTCTATGTAGATGTGTTTACGAACCACAAGAGCCTACAATATGTGTTTACATAGAAAGACTTAAATCTGTGGCAAAGAAGGTGGTTGGAGTTACTCAAGGATTATAATATGAGTGTCCTTTACCACCAAGGTAAGGCCAATGTAGTAGAAGATGCACTTAGTAGACTCTCTAGGGAGAGTGTGTCCTATGTAGATGAGGGAAAGAACAAGCTGGTGAAGGATGTGCATAGACTTGCACGGTTGCGAGTTCATTTGGTTGACTCGATTGAGGGTGGTGTTATAGTTTAGGATGGATTAGAATTGTCCTTGGTGACTGATGTAAAAGCTAGACAAGATGAGGACCCTATTTTGGTAAGGTTAAAGGATGTCATTCAGAACCAGAAGGTAGAAGTCTTCCCCAAAGGGGGAGATAGTGTGCTTCGATACAAGGGTCGCTTATGTGTTCTGGATGTAGATAATTTTAGAAGTCGGATGTTTCACGAGGCTCATGGATACAGGTAGTCTATCCATCCAGGTGCCACCAAGATGTACCGTGACTTACAGGAAGTTTATTGGTGGAATGGCATGAAAAAGGGCACAACGAAATTTGTAGCTAAGTTTCCAAACTGTCAGCATGTGAAGGTCGAGCACTAGAGACCGGGGGTTGTGCTTCAGGATATCAGTATCCTACTTGAAATGGGAAGAAATCAACATGAACTTCATCACAGGATTGTCTCGCACTTGTCGACAATATGACTCCATTTGGGTTGTGGTAGACAGTTTGACCAAAGCTGCTCATTTTGTACCAGTCAATACCACATATTTGACAGAGGACTATGCCAAACTATATATCCAGGAGCTAGTTCGATTTCATGGAGTGCCCTTGTCCATTATATTAGATAGAGGTACTCAATTTACCTTTTAGTTTTGGAGGTCATTTCAAAAAGGACTTCGTACTCATGTTAAGCTCAGCACAACATTTTACCCGCAAACGGATGGCCAAGCAGAGCGGACAATTCAGACTCTCAAAGACATGTTGAGAGCATGCGTGATTGACTTCAAGGGTAGTTGGGATGATCATTTACCTCTTATCGAGTTTGCATACAATAACAACTACCATTCCAGCATTCAAATGGCTCCATTTGTGTAACTCTTTGTGTAACTCTTTCACAATTGTAATCCTTATCGTATAAGTTAACAACCATTAGCTCTACTTTCCTTATTTATCTTAACTTCTTTTCCAAACATGCTTCGTCATTCCACACTTAAATCTTTACTCTCAAGTTCACTATTTCGTCAATTATTATACGCTCTTACCTTTTTACCTAATCGACAACCTTATCACTTAAACCTTATCTTGCTTATATTTTAACATCATTCAATGATTCTTGAAATTAATTACGGATAGATAGCACATAACTCACATATTGCCTTAAAAGGTCTAATATTTACTCTTATCTTTCCTTTGCTTATTAAAGCCTCAACTTTTACACTTGAAATAACTTCCTTACACATATACAACTTTCAAAGAACATGTAATATATCTACTTAAAGCCTTAAAACAATTCTCAGGAGTTCCAGATAACTCAAGAACTCTAATAAACATATAGTGACATTCTAAAGGCAATTCGTGTTGCCTTAGAGTGTAACTTGAGCGTAAGCGTACGCATATATATATTCCTATTTTCGTTTAACCTGATAACATTAAGATACTTTTTATAAACTTCCCATACAGATTTTCCCATAGATATATTGATAGTTTATACGTTCGAGTTCTATTTTCCAAGTTCAACGTATCAGTTGGTTCGAAAATATATTAACTAATTGGCTAGATGATAATGTCCAAAATTTACTTTTCCTTTACATAAACGGTCGTTGTATCAAAACAAATATCCCGACGGATGTCGGGGTCGAATCCAACAGAGACTAACAAATGATATGCACAAGTGTTATTTGGAAAATTGAATTTAGTTCGCACCACTCAAAAATAACAATGAAATAAACATTTTGGGGGAGATTTGATGTTAACAACAGGTTATGAATTCTAATTCAGTTGATTAAGATTGTAAAATAACCTAAGTTGTCGACAATAATGAGAAGGATTGGAGGTGTGGTATAGATGATTTTCTAATTAAATAAGGTCGAGCTAGATCATCTCATTAGTTCAAATTGTGTAAATAACCTTGGGCTGGTGGGCATTTGATGTTTTTCAACCTCATAAATGCCTCTTGATAGAGTTCTTTCAAACAACTAGACACAGTTAAATCAACCCATTCAAGTTTGGATTAATAGCTGCTCTAATATCTAGCTATTAGCTATTCATTAGGAGTGAGAATGTGGTTTTGACTATGTCTAGCCCAATTCCAGAACATCACATACATGTCCACCATTAAATTCTCTCCCATTACTTAATTCTGATCTTTTAAGAAAAAATCGAGTAAGAAAAATAGACCAACATCTGAAACCATGGATCTTTAATTATAAATTGGAGATAACTTAATAGATTTAGACTAATTAAATAATATTGAGATGAATCTTGCAATATCCAATTAATTATAAATCATAACCACACACCTCTAATTAATGATTTAGCTACTCATAGTTAAGAAATTCAAAAACATATTTACCAATAAACTCATTGATTTCAATAACAAGAGTAGCAAAATCAAATTCACAATAAGTCTTCAACAATGGTAGTACCTTGATATAGAGGAAGAAGAAGAAAAAGAAAAACAATCCTTTACAATTTCCATCAATAGAATTCCTACTTTCTTCTTCCACAAAGAGAATGTTCTTAAAAATCCAAGAGTAAAAATCTGATAGGTATAGAGTACTTCTCTCTAGAATATATCCGAAAGTAGGGCTCCCAAAACTCTCTTCTTTAGTGTTTGACACATTTGTCCCTGTTCAGGCGTTCTGGTACTTGCGAGAGTATTGGTGGTTCACCGGTTACATTGCGAGAACTGCCAGCTATAATCGGCTGCTCTTGCAGTTAATTCCAGTGTCCTTCGGCGTTTCCTTCAGTGACTTGCCGGTCTCTAACAGTGGTCCAGTGATTTATTTCTCTATGATGCAGCACTCCTAGGCGTCAGTAGGCGATTCGATTGGCGAGTCATTGGTTGGTGTCCGCTATCGCCTATTGCTTTAGTTTCCCAAGCAGTGTCTTCGGCGTTTGGCCGGTGCTTAGCCGGTCTTCTCCCGTGAAGCGCCGATTTTCACCTGATTCCCTTCATTTTGCTCCCTTTCTTTCTCTTTTCTATAAATCAATTATCTGCACACAAAAAGACAAAAAGAGCATAAAATCCATATAAATCACTTGAAAACTAAGCTAAAGCTCATTCTTAAAAGCCTAACGCTTTTAATCTTAATTACTTTGCGCATGTGAATATTTGTAAGCTAAAGCTCATTCTTAAAGGGCTTCCAATGGCTGGTAAATTACCAACTCATCAAACTCCCAAACTTGAACAATTTCTTGTCCTCAAGTAACATATTATCATATAAAAATATGCCACTCATACAATTTATATCAATGACCGCTAACTCAAGACAACTCAAAAATTCTCAAATTTCAACTCACCGAAAAAGAGAAGCCAATTCCCCTAAAACAAGAAAGATGGATACATTTAAAGAGGCCACCACCATTAAAAAACATGATTCACAAGAGCTTTTATTTTTGCAAAATAAGGGCATAACTTATCCACAAAGTACACATAGCATCTCAATTCATGATCATTGAATATTCAAAGCTTCCTTACAGCTTGCATTTCTCATGTCCTATGCACACATTTACCCATAATGCAATTGTCTCCCTAAAAAAGGGATGATGCCACTACAGAAGAGAAAGTCCCTATTATTTATCATGAAGCAATTCATTCACACAAGGATCATAAAGCAGAAGATTTTCTACCATTCTCCCAACAGAAATCTTCATGCACACAACTCAACACATAGGCTTGCCCCTCGTGTAATTCGCCACTAATGTAGAGCAAATACACCTAAAACACTCTAGGACTTGTAAGTCATAATGGTCTAGGCCAAGGGTAGGTTAAATGTTTAGCTTTAGTGACTAATGCCTCTAATGCTTTTACAAAGTTGCAACATTGATCATCTTGCTCAGATCATTCCCCTACATTTTTCCTTATTCATCATCATCATCTTTTTGCTGTAACAGAAGCTAAATTTTATAACATATATGAATTTCAAATTAGCCTTCTATATGCAGTAGATAGCCCTATCAATAATTTTTCCTCTTTTTGATGATTAAAATGTCTCTCAACTCATTAGTTCACTCATCTCATCATAATTTTTGGTGCTACTCAATTTTTTTGGATACTCATTCTTTTCCCCCACTTGCAAACCCCCCAAACTTAAAGTTTGCCTCATTTCACATTCATTTCTTTATCTCTCCCAATTTATTTGGATTGAAGCCCCCATTTTTCGTTGTTTCATTACTAGCAACTAGGAGGATAGGTTCTGTGCATAGATTAAAGAAAATAGTCATTAGGCTTTGTACTGGTCTCCTGCAAAGGGTTCAAGGCTCGTAGGTAGGCTATCAAAGATTAATGGCCAAGGAGGTCATTTTGTTGAAGTGACTTACAAAAGAGAGCCTAAGATCATGTTCTAAGTGCAGCTATATCTGTAGATTTGCCTTGAGTCACAATTTGAGGAAAGTTCTAGACAAGAAGTTGTGCATGAGATTCAACAAAATCCTCACCACACAAGGTATCACACCTAAAGAGTCCACAAAAGTATTATCCACACAAGATCTTGATTTAAGACATTAGAACATGCAACTTCATAAGTCAAATGAGGAATCTACAAAGTATGACAAAGAGTGCTACAGTCTCAGTTTCAAATGTTTGTTCATTGTTTCATTTTCATATCGCATTTCAAAATTTCATTTCAATTTTTTTTGGTGGTACCTCTCGAAACAGCTTCACACAAGACTCGACAACGACATGACATTTTTCCTTAAGAAATTTGCCTCTCACCTATCATCAAAAAGTGCCAACCTGTCTGACAAAAAGATAGAAAAAAAGATAAATGCTCCTCGAAGAACCATGGCAAGGAAGAAACCCTTTGGAGTTTGATTACTTCTTAATATTTACAGGAAAAAACAAAGGACTTGGGTCATAAAGGAATAAAAAATTCAAAATAAGGACCAATGCCACCATTAACACACAACATGCATCCAAGAATTCAACCATGTCATTCATTTTTGTCACGCCCCCAAGGTCAATCATCAATGTACCAAAATCGAGCCCGACAAAGGCTCACAATTCCTCATCAGATAATCATAATAAAAAAACAAAAGACCGATAAAGTCTCATAATTCCTCAATGATAATAGTAAAAAACAAAAGCCCAAAAAGGGCTATGCAGACTAACTCACATGTAAAAATAGAAAACCAATGACCCCCTAACAAGAACTCATCCACTCCAACATAGAGAATACATTCTCCCCAATATATGAATGCAAATTAAAGGGTGACTCCTCTGAGCTGGTCATTCCTCCTCCTCATCATCACCATCTTCCTCTACCCTATATGCCACAAAACTAGCCTCTTCAAATCCTCGCAGTCATCTCCCAAGCCCTTAAATAGATTACAAATGGGACCTCGAACTATGGAAGGAGCAGCCACTGCGGCATTAAGAGCGCTTATGTCAGGCACGCATAATTGTCCGAATTTTCAACTCCCTTCACCTCGGTTCAACGAGAGGTGACAGCCCTCCACCGTATCCACCCATTTGCATAATGCTGTGCTTGATACATTAATCCCATCTCCTGTTTGATTGTTTGAGCAAAAAGTGTTGGGAAACTCCTAGCCAACTTTTGACGGCTCTCATGAGAGCTGGCCATTTCCACGAGCTCTGTGTGGAGAACACTCAGCTGGGAGGATGTTGAGGGGGATGCTCCCTAAGTGGTGTGTAACCGGAGGTTAGCTCGTAGCTTGGTTAGACACATTCAAATGGTAGGGCATGGGCGATCGCCCGATCCATGGGGCAAGATCCTCGGCCAACCCAAAGCTTGGAATTCACTTCCTAACTGTGGGATGCCTCAGCATCTCTTTTTCCTGTTTAAGGCGATCACACCTGAGGCAGGGACAAGGGTCTTATCAGGGAATAATGACACTCTTTCAGAAATACAGCTTGGGAATATGGATATCATAAGGTCATGGAAGTGTCTCGGCCTGTTTTTCCTTTGTTTTATTTGTCAAGCAACACCCTAATGTTAATGGGGACTAATATGATGTAGGCTATGAGAATCATAGTCACCAAGCTGAACCACTACTCATTTTTAGAATGATATCTGACAACCAACCAGCACCATTAACTCAAAATCAGTGAGAATTTCACTGTATCATGCCTTCAGAAGATTAACCGCAATGATAATTCATCCAAGTGGAACTGTTTTTCATGTCCGCAATCATTATGTACTCTAAGCAAGTGTCAAGTTTAATTTTTTAGAACAGATACTGATCACTGCCGGAGCACCCTACCCACCCCACGTACCGTGACTGATGGAATGAAGGACTTAATTGATTTTGCCTTTATATTTCCACGTCCATCTAGTCTGTAGGAAGCTAGCCAGAACCATGGCACCAAGTTAGGTAGTAGTCCGGGAGAGAGGACTGCAAAAGCGTGCCATTGTTTGTTTGTGAACCTGTAGTAGCGATGTTGCAAGTCACTGCAAATCCTGAAGGCAAAATCGAACCTCTTTTTCCACCATTAATCGTCCCTGTATATGGCGTGCGACCTTCCATGTAGGGCACATGCACAAGGATGGCCTCCCTAGAGTTGACGGGTGTTTGGAGGCCTGCTGGTGGTTGAGGAGGCTAAGGCCTTGCCTTTTCCGGTGTTCCTGGATGAAGACATTTTCCGCAAGCATGATGTTATGGCAGCCACAATTCGTTGGAAAAGAAATAACTAATCATTATACTAAAGTTGAAATGATAAGAAAAGATGCAAAAGTATCTTTTCAAAGGATTACGGTGCACTGGGCGAAGCACTAGGGAGCCGCAGGATGGTACCCGTGGATCGTTGCCGACTGATGGTGAAAAACAATAAATTGGGGCAACAGGCCTTCTACAAACGACAAGGGGGCGAGTCACCGGTTTCATCCACGAACCGCCAATGTAACGCGTGATAAAATTCAGTAGCCTGAAGCCACCATTAGATCGAACCTGCATTCCATCAGCATTTCGCTGGACCCGACTGGTGAATAGATGATAATCATCATTCCCAAAGCATTTCCATGGAGTTTCAATGGGCACCATTTCACACGCACTTACTTATTTCATACCAAACATCAATTCTACATATGAAAAAGGTCTGAAATACTGATTTTTCCTTAAGAATGGAGTTATCCAATCGATCATAGGGCAAAGCATGACATTTTAATCATTTGGGTTACTCAAACTTCAATCTCTAATGGTTATATACACAACAATCACAACATCCCCACACTCATTTCAGCAATAAACTTCTAACATCTCACAATTTATATAACATCACATATAGAATCAATCATGGAAAAAATTGGGGAAAGAATTGCGGTAAAAGGGAGGGAAATGTATGTTATCACTATATCAATATGCCACTCAAAATACCAATAGAAGAGAATAAGATAGTCTAAGAAACATTACCACTTGTGGAAGAATGTTTAGCAAAGACTCACTGTGGAAGCTTGGAATTGCTCACAATGGCAATTCTTGAACTTGTTTAGTAGAGAGGAAGAACAGGGAGTGTAGTGAGAAATAGTGGAGAGAGAGGAGGGAATTTTGGTAGGTGGGCAAATGGAATGGGGTTAAGAAGAGGAGGTGGATGATTAATGGCGAGTTAATCGTGTGGGATTTGGAAGAGAGGGAGTTGTTGGAATATGGAAATGTGGGGCATTGGGAAGGTGAAAGGTAGTACCGGAATGTGGTAAAAGAGGAAAAAAAGGAAACATAAGGGAATTTTTTGTTCAAACTAGACTGCTCAAATAGATAATGGGCTAGGTGGGAATGATATGTGATTGAGATTCTGAATTGGAACTCAGACTTACCGGTGATCGCTGGTTTTATCCTATGATCTGCCGCCTTACCTTTAGTTCTTGAAATCATGCCTGGCTCACTGATTTACAACCGGTGACTCACCGGCAGTCTGGCGACTCGTGTAAGCTGCTTTCACCGTGGGTCACCTATGGCACCCATTTCTCATTTTTTCTAGGTTGCACCGACAACTAGATGGTGGAGGTATGCTTTTAAATCAGCGGTCCAATCGGTCATCCAATCGTCTAACATTTTATCTCCAAGGTTTCTACTGCTTGTGTCAGGAGCTTATCACATATCTAGATCGGCACCATCGGTCCAGTGCATGTCTTCCTTGTTTTTGTAAGCTTCTCCTTTAAGCCACCTCATTAACCCTACAAAATCGAAAACAATAGTTACATAAAAATAATCAAAATAAAACACTTGGGTTGCCTCCCAAGGAGCGCCTTAGTTAACATCGTGCACGACGTATTTTCATCTAGCAATCTTTCTTCGAAGGGTCCTCCTCCGACTCAGCCTCTTTCATCTCCACCTGGTTCTCAGCATTCTCCAAATTCAACACTCCTATCACTTTGCATTCATCTGAGTTTATGTTGATGGAAAAACTTAAAGGTAACTCTCTACCTAAATCAAACCCTGAGCTCACCTAGCTCCACATCTACCACCCCTCACCCGTGGCAAGCAATGGTCGCCCTGCACAATTGCACTTCTAAGTCCAGCTTCATAATCAACAACCAGAATATCAAATGGTAGAATGAATTTATCAACCCTCACCAATACATCCTCTACCACATGCACAGGTTTATTTATGGAGTGATCTGCCATTAACAACCTCATTGATGTGGGGTTTGGTGTCCCGATCCCTAATTTCTTGAAAATGATAAAAAGCATTAGATTGATTCTGTGCCAAGATCGCAAAGGATTTATTAAATACACATAACTGGAGAAAAGTAAGGAATCATAAAGACTCCTAGATCTTCTCGCTTTGGGGCAAGATTACTCATTATTATCACAGTACAATAATGTTTTGTCTCCCTGGTGCCCACATCTACAGTACCTTCTTCTTTTTCAATACCAGCCTTTATGAATTTGCATATCGAGGAATTTGAAGTAGGGCATCCACCAGTGGTATATTAATGGATAATTTGATGAACATGTCGATGAATTTGTTGAACTGATCATCCTTCTTTTTCTTAGATAACCTTTGTGGATAAGGGGGTGGAGCTCTTGGTTAAATTTTCATCATTTGAGGCCTCTTTATGCCCGCCTTCTCTCCATCAACATGTGAGGGAACTTCGTCACCATTTCCTCACTTTCATCTTCACTCTTTTTCACTAATTAATTGGTACTTTTGGCACCTCATCAGAATATTTTCATCATTTGATTGAGAGAAACAACCTATCACTACCAACCAGTTTACCACTCCTTGTAACAATAGTCATGCATTGACTATCCTTCTTCGGTTCGTGGATTGTATCGCTTGGGAGTGTTCCTTTCATTAGAGGGTTCATTTCAGCAGACAAGTGGTTCATTTGAGATTCCAAATGCTTAATGGAGGCTGAATGAGAGCTCACCATTTGGGCAAGGTTAGATACCTCTCCTTTCAATTCCTTGACCCCGTCAGTTGCACGGATTCCACTTTCGAGGACTCTTGCTAACATCTTTTCAGTGTTTGGAGCTACCTGCATCGCTCACACCTAGTTGACTGGGCATTACCAACTTGTGAGGAAATATATGGGTTTGAACTTTGGTGATAACAGTCTCCTCATGATTTTTCACTCTATTGCCCCATCTTCATTTCTATCGGGCCAAGGTTGTGCACGCGGGGTTTCTCCAACCTTGGTTCCTTCCTGGGGCACCATGGACCTTGATTAGTCCCTTGACACTGCTGAGGAACCCCCATCTGATTTTCCATGTATTGGCATTCGTCATCATTCCTCGATGCGACGATTCCGGTCATGCAATGGACCTTGCATACCTACAACATTCACAACCTTCGGCCCTACCCCCATCACATTTTAGGCCATTAGTTCCAGTTGCGTCATCATTTTAGCGAGATTTTCATCTCGCTCTTCATCTCTCTCTTCATCTCTTTTTCGCAACTCAGCTGCCAATGCACTAGAGCCAATGTCATGCGTCGATACATTAGTCTCTCTCGTATGCCATGCCCGATTTATCTTTGTCATTTTTCAAGAGGGTCTGTAGTTAACTGCATGTCCGATCCATGATGGATCCTCCAGCTAAATTAGGCTACAGATTTATTAATGGAGTCTAGGGCTCAATAAAAACTTTGAACGAGCACTCCATCCGGGAGACCATGGTTGGAGCAAAAGGAAACCTTCTTCTTGAACCTTAACCAGTCTTCATGCACGGGAGGATCATTCATTTTGAAAGGATTAAAAACACTCAAGTAATGCGTTCAAAACTCAATGATTTATAATAAAACAAACATAAAGGATCCCAGAACAAGAAACACTCTTTAAATTTTCTTAATAACTGGATCAGACTCCCATTCATTAGACAGAGAAGACTGTCATGAGCATTTGCGATCCGCTACCGAATTTATTCCAAATCAAGAGCATTCTCAATATTAAGTGGTTCCCTAGCTCTCTAAAGATCGTGACATCATCCCTCAGTTGTAACATTTTGATGATAGAAAATGATCCAAGAATGCTTCCAATCAATTCTTTCCATGATGTAGTGCAGCCCGGAGGGAGTTCCTCCAACCACATGGTCGCCTCTCCCAATAGGGAAAATGGAAAGAGCCTAACTGGAGCAGACTCTTGAATTATATTAAGTGTGTTTAAAGCTGCAGATCTCTAAGAAATTTCAAATGGCGATTATCATCCTCGCCATGTTTTCCCGCAGTCCTTTTATCTATAGCAAATGTAGCATTGCACTTATGACATGGAACACAGAATTCTCATCAGAGGCGGTAGGCGGATGGCTCCTACAACTTTGGGAATCACCGGATTATCTTCCTCATGCCCCATATTACCCTCAACTAAGCTATCCTCATCAGGAGTGATCATTCATATGACTTTTTACCCTAACAAGCACAAAAATTAATGTCAACACCCTACGAAGCAAGACTAAATCAAACGACAATCAACAAAAGAGTATCAAGTGCTAGTCCTCAGTAATGGTGCCATTTTTTATAATGTCAAAAATATACTCTTCATTATAAAAGAGAATAAACGGCCTTTATCAAACAAATATCCCGACAGATGTCGTAAATGAACCCTACAAAGGCTGACAAAATGATATGCACAAGTGTTGTTTGAATTGAATTTAGCTCCATTCACTTCAAAATACAAAGAAATAAACATTTTGGGGGAGATTTGATGTTAACAAAAAGGTAAGAATTCTAATTCGGCTGATTAAGATAGCAAAATAACCAAAGTTGTCGACAATAATGAGAAGGACTAGAGGTGTGGTCTAGATGATGTGCTAATTAAATAAGGTCATGCTAGATCATCTCATTAGATCAAATTGTGTAAATAACCTTGGGCAAGTGGGATGTTGATGTTTTCAACCTTATAAATGCCTCTTGCCAGAGTTCATTCAAACCACTAGACACAATTAAATAAATACAATCAAGTTTTGATTAATAAATCGCACTAATCTCTAGCTATTAGCTATTAGCTATTATTTAGGAGTGAGAATATGGTTTTGACTATGTCTAACCAAATTCCACAAAATCACATCCATGTTCACCATTAAATTCTCTCCTAATACTCAATTCTTCTCTTTCAAACAAAAGTCATGTAAGAAAAATAGACCCACATCTGCAACCATGGATCTTCAATTATAAATTGGAGAGAACTTAACAGATTTACACTGTTTGGGGTAAATAATATTGAGATGAAATCTAATAATACCCAATCTAATTAATCATTCATCACCACACACCTCTAGTTAATGATTTAGCTACTCATTGTAAAGAAAATGCAAAAACATATTTAGCAATAAACTCATTGATTTCAATAACAAGAGTTGCAAAATCAAATTCAGCATTAAGTCTTCAACAACAGTACCTTGCTATAAAGGAAGCAGAAGAAAAAAACAATCCTTTCATAATTTCCACCAATAGAATTCTACTTTCTTCTTCTACAAAGAGAATATTCTAAAAAGCCAAAAAGTTAAGATTGTATATAGGTATAAAGTACATCTCTCTCGAATATATCCAAAAGTAGGTACCCAAAACTCTCTTTTTCGCCTTTTGACACATTTTCCGTTCAGGCGTTCAAGTACTTAGAGAATACCGGCGATCTGCCATGTTGGCATATCGCGAATCGCCGGCTATAATTTGATGCTCCTGCAGTGAATTCAAGTGTCCTTTAGCATTTCCTTTCGATCATTGTCTCAAACCTGGTGGTTCCGCCTGGGTTCTTCTCTTTTGATCCAGCACTTAGGCGTCGATAGGCAATTCAAATGGTGAGTCACCAGTTGGTGTCCGCGATCACCAGTTGCTTTAGTTCCCCAAGGCAGTGGTCTTCAGTGTTTGGCCACGCCACTGGTCTTCTCCGATGAAGCACCGGTTTTCTGCCCGATTCCCTCTTTCTTTTTTCTCCCTTTCTTTGCTCTTTTCGATGTAAATTATATATTTGCACACAAAAAGGCAAAAAGGGCATAAAATTTATCTAAATGACTTGAAAACTAAGCAAAAGCTCATGCTTAAGAGCCTAATGAGTTGGTAAATTACCAACTCATCACTAGCTTAAGGGAGAGGAATAAAGGAATATTATCTTTGCCTTTTATAACATAGAACATGTCTATAAGTGGGGTGGGTAACTATCTTAGCCAGCATCCGATTTCATTATTCTCATTTACCCTTAATTAGCTTAAAACCATTTTCTAGCTCCAAATATGTTCGATGTCGTGTTGCCCTTTTTACCAACTTCACTTAGATGCCAACATTTAACACATTTGACACCATATGTATATAAATAAAGTTGAGTACCAGCTCACAGTGTCCATATTGAGAGGTATCTAGACTCAATATATAGCTGTGACAACAATCATACGACAACAAGCATATAAATTACATCTTTTGCTTTACCTTCACAAGCTTCAACCCTTGTACAATTATGGCTTATATTAAGAAACTTCCACACTTGGACAGAATCATAATATTGTCTCCAACATGAACTTAGCTAATAGGAATGCTGGATTCTGTCAATAGCATGAAACATGCTTTGAAAAATAAAAGATAACGGGTGCCTTACATACCCTGTTCGACATGCTTCTTTAGAGGGATTTCCTTAAACCAGACCTTAACCTCCTAAATTTTTGATTTTCTAATGATGAAATAAGGATGTTTTTGAGAAAAATTTTCCAGCAAAACTTCATGTCAATATGCAGCCACAACAATAAATACAAGGCATCATTTCAACACTTTGTTGGTAACTTTTCTTCACAAATTTTAATGTTAATGGAGAGGGGGATTTCAATGTTTTCCTTGTGATTAACTCCTATAATAATGGAGTATATGGTCAGTATAATTAAAGCTACATCAACCTCTCCTAAAATGAGCAGCAACTTCACACAACAATACACGAAGAACAGTACATCATTTTTAGCTTTCAACTTAGTTTAACTGATAGTTCTTGCAAGTTCAAGGGTAAAAATCTTACCTTTTTTAATAACCTCATACTATGATATATATGGCGAAGCTTGCTTCTTCCTCCGCATCCTCAGAAACTACACTGCCAAAAACGCAGCAGTTCAAGAACACTACAAGTAACACAAGTTACTACAAACTTCCTCCAAGTTCCTTTCACAAAACCTATAGAAATCAAAGTGGGGATTTCTTTACCCTTGAGTTAACTTAAAAGAGACAGGAGGATGTCCATCTACTTTACTCTACCCAGAAAGAGATCCAACACATCAGCAACTCACAAAATAGTCTAGGGAAATAATTTCCAAAGCTTTGTGAACTTCTTCCCCGGAATTTGCTAGCTTTTGTGTGAATTTTAATGGCTGTTTTTCCTTTCTTCTTGAATGGAAATGGAGAGAAAATTGTTCTCTAAAAAATAAGGTTGAATGTATATGTATGAAATGTTTCACAACATGTGTAAATCTGATTTTAAGGATGTAGGGCGGTGGAGGCGCTAGGGCTGCCATGCTCACGTCACTGCTCGAGAGGCTTTCGCAAATGCCCATAACTTTACTCTGAGCCTTGATTGACGAGCGGTTTGATGTTTGAAAATTAAACTCAAAGACCATTAATTTGGGATAGGCTTTATGACTTCTAATTCATTATATACTTGCAGACATGGTTACTTAAAGTTAGACCATATACGAGATTTGTTAAAGAAAAAGATTTTCTCAATAAATCGTGAACTCGAATTTTGTTACCAAGATCCTTGTGGCCTAAAACATAAATTCAATTATTTCATAACCCCTATATATCCATTCCATGATTTAATAACCCTTTTGAACAATTTCTTAATATCTTCTATTGGTAAATTTTAAATCTAAAAAAAATTTGGGGTGTAACATCCTCCCCCATTAAATCATTCATCCTCGAACTGAGGGTTATACCTCAGTTGGCATAACATTAGCTATAACATCTTTAACTTTTTCTTGCATCGTGTCATAAACAGACATTCCATATATTCATATACATATCATTCTTTGTTGTTGCTTCATATCAAACTGTACTTATTCAACTCAATCACATTATTTATTGCGGAGATAGGCATGTTTAGTACCATATAATCGGTAACTTTTCTCCCATAAACAAATTTATACACTACCACGAGAGTGATGATTAATTCCAATACCATTTTCCATTCATTCTTTAGGAAATATCGTGGAAAAAAGATAAAATCATAACTTAACCACTTAAGATATAGAATCAGTGTCAAACATGAAGCTACTCCATTAAATTTGTTTTTAGCAGGACCTATCACTACCGATCCTAAAAATGGGGCCAAAAGAAATGAAGTCTGACTCAGAGACAAAGAAGGGACTAAATCTCTGGAGAAACTGAATGTTTGGCCACTCGGGCCTTAAAACACTACGAGGGCGATAAATTTTGTTGATCTGGTCTCCTTACTTTCTACTTCTGTCGGTACTTGGGTGACGGAACAGATCCTCCATCTTCTAAGAAAACACTTGCATCTAAGAAATAAATATATACTCTGGGTAGTCACCTCCAAACACTCTCATACCAGATGGGTCTTGCACGTGATGCAAATCGATTGACTTTATCCCTCATACTTCTCACATAAGATTTATATCAAGCAAAAGAATTAAACTTGGTAATATATTTGTACATCACCTCTACTAGCTCTACCCATTTGCAAGAACTGATCATCTAAAACCTAACAATATTCCTAATGCAAGTACTGATCTGTAAAGGCTGGAAGGGATTTAGGCTCAAAACTCACGGGCCCTATAACTTTAGAAGTGTTTCTAGACTATGCTATTAATACCAACTACTAATTCTCTGAATCACCATCATCTAAGCACTACATTTGAAATACTTTCAAAATTTCTTCCCTTCAGTACACCTGAAGGTGCAGTTGTGGGTGCTGAAGCATCGACAACTCTATCTCTCTTGGCTCTACCGAAACCGGGATGACAGCAGTGGGCGAACTTTCCACAGTGGCTCAGATTGAACTAAGGGACTATGATATGGAGAGTAGGAAACCTGCCTGAGCCTCTAATCTATTTTCTAATCAACAGGAGAGCGACTGGGACCTCTTTCAACATTGTTCTAATAAATCTTTATATCCATCTCAGCTTTATTCATGCGTACTAAACATAGGCATGATTTAGATTTCAAACATCACTTACAACTTTCTGCTCTATAGCACGATATATAATAAATGAACAAAGGAAACAACTCCTAAATGCCCTGTGGCCTCCTGATTATAAGTATGGTGCACAACATACCCATAAGAAAGACTGATTAGACATGGCTTGTGGACTCGCTGGGATATTATCACTCTGATACTCAAGTCCGCTAAGCCCTAAATAGGTCTAAGGCGCAACTGACTACCAATACCTGACTTACCAGGGAGGCCACTACACATCATCTATAACTATAACACTTTGGGTTTGCCCAGGACACCTGTCACAATCAACTGAAGGGCCAAACTGGACACATGGAAAAAGTCCAATAATATAGGATAAATAACGAATGCCATAAGGCTATGACTGTTATAAATCCAACGACGAAAAACTAACAAGGCCACAATATGAAGAACACTGTACAATTCTTAAGTCCACAAAGCATCTAAAGAATAAACTGAAATTGATGGTCTGAACACGGCTCCGACCTACCCATAACTATAACCCAAAACACATGCTAAAAAAACTAAGACCTAGATCTAGGGATAAAGGAGGATACCAACACATCTATAGATATCACGAACCACTACCACAATTGGCAATCCCATCCTCTACCAGCACCTGCGACATTAGCGTAGGTCCCTAGGTAAAGGACATCGGGCATAAATGAAATGTACTGTATGTAAGGCTAAAACTATAAATGTAAGATGACAATTATGTATTAATTGAATCAACACATAAACATATAAAGGTTACAGATAACCTGAATCAAACTTGTAACCAGTAACAACTTCCTATAACGTAAATGAACTTAATATAATTGAATTAATAATATGGAGAACAACCTCGAATCGCGGAAACCATAAAACCTGGTAATAACTCAATACTTCTATGATGAAATGGCAATTAAGTAATGCACAAGAAAAGGTATAACAGTAATACCATTGACTAGAAAACCAAGAATTCATATATAAATACTTCAGAATGTGTACCACACCAGGGTAAAATAAAAATACCCCTAGCCAATATATCATACCAGGGTAAAAAAAATCTCTCCACTGTACCATACCAGATAAAATAAAATCTTCCAACCGTGTATGGTACCGGAGTGTTATGAAAATATCTCTAGCTTGTATACCATACTGGGGCAAAAAAAAATCACAAATCACAAATAAAAAAAACAAAATGATGTGGCTCATACCGAGTGTATCTACATACCGACAATCATGACATATGTTGACTCAATAACTATAACATGTAGGATCTTACCACGACCCCGAATACCGTAATCATGATATGCACATATACAACTTTTCATGCACATATACAATCCTTTTCATTTAGCAATTAAACACATATATATTATGAATAACCTTTAGGGATGTTCCTAGGATGGGAATAACATAAAGGCTGTGTAGACACACATTCATGAATTTAAACATCTCCTAGAAAATCAAACAGGAGGTGAAATGAGGAATAAATTGGTCCATTATTTTCTTTACCACCTCTAAAGATCATTTTCTGCTTATACTCGCTTGACTTTCATACTTTCATATCGTGAAATGTGAGCTTACCTCATTCGTTCAACATCATATCACATTTCAAGTAACTTATGAACAGCGAGATAGCTCACATATCTCAAACTTAGAGCTCTTTAACGTGAAAACTTGTAGGCAATTGTCTAGGGGCTTCCTTAGGCAGTTAAAGACTTATAGTCATACTGTAGACAACATAGGAATGGTTCGCTGTATGAAATGATACAATATTTTAGGAAATAGAGAAGCTTAAAGTCAGCTTTATAAGCAGTTTAGAAACTTCAAGGAATAATACTTTAAGACGTGAAAAGTAGTCCAACACTTAAGACAAATAATAACAATAATTGCTTAGAAAGTATGATGAACTTCTCTCTCACTAAAGTTACTATCTCAAAAGCATTTGGTTCTAATAATTTCATAAGAGGTTAACACTTTATTGGCCATTCATCAACTTAACACATATTGAACATAAACAACTTTATTTTTAGCTTACAAACCTTAAACAGGTTCTCTGCGCCCGCCTCTGTCAACTCTTCACACGCTCAGCACTCCCCATCATCGCATCAACAAATCCTACTCTCCTCAATTTATTCATCTTCCACTTCACATCCACACTCCACACTGTTTTTTAGATAGTTTGTCTGGGTATTCTGGTCACCTTACAAACCATCATCATCTTAATTATCGTCCCATATTATACCTTTTCTTGCTTATATTTCTATGTCAGTCAAAGATTCTTGAAATTAATTACGAATAGATAGAACATAACTCATATATTACTTGCAAGTTCTAACGCTTACTCTATCTTCCTTTGCTTATTAGCGCCTTAACTTACTCCTGAAGTAACTTCCTTATATATACAACTTTCTAAAGAACATGTAACGTGTCCTCTTAAAGCTCCAAAACAATTCTTAGGAGTCTATGTATAACTCACCACCTCAATGAAGCCTAGCACCTATGGTTATTCCATGGCTCCTTGTAACTAACGGTATTCAAGAATTCCTCTACCTTCAAGGTGATGAGTTGGTTATTTACCAACTCATTAGCCTCTTAGACATGATATTTTTCTTGATTTTCTTTTAGGTGGATTTTATAATCTTTCTCCTTGATCCTTGTAGGTATTTAACTTGGAGTAGAAAATCAAGGAATTGAGCCACAAAGCATGAAAATGGAGACAAGGATCAATACTATACAGGAGGACATCATGAAATAACACATGGACCATAGATGCCTACTATGCCGAGGGAGGTTAGCTACCGGAGGACCACGCATCGACTTGAAACCAGGTTGGTGCCAACGCTGAATTTCTAGAACTCACTGGCCATCAGTTGTGATTGGTCGATGGACCGCGAACTAGCACCGGTGAACTGTCGGTGTATCACAAGTGACGCCCATCATAAAAAGGCAAAAGTGTCCATTTTAGAAAAAGAAGAGCATTTTTTTGCCCTACTTTTGTACATCTCGTAAAGGATCTGAACATTCTATTTCAATTATTACTCATTGGCATTGTATTGAATAAGAGAGAAGTAAAGAGAGAAGTAGAGAGAAGCACTCATCTTCTTCCTCTTTAAAAGGTAGGAAACCTTACTGGAGATCGGAACCTTGTGCTATAATTTTTATTTTTATTTGTTGAATGGATATTGAATTATTATTGAATGCAATGCCTTCTTCATTTACGAGAAGTAAATTTCTTGCTAGTGTGTGAATAATTGGGGTTGATTTGGATTTGGTTTTGTTCAGTTGATCTTAGATTTACTCAAGACTAGTATAATTCTAGTGTTTCATCTATGTTTTAATCTGAATACTCATAGTTGCACATGTGGGTTGTATTTACTTACTCTATTTTGCTTGAAAAAGGAATCTAGAATGTGGGTGATGAAACATTAGTGAGTACTGAGTCTTGATCATGTGGGATTGGTCTAGAAATAGCCAAATACATTGTCAAACTCCCATTGAGAATCGAAGATAGAAATAGTTTATTCTTACCCAAGTTGATGTGGCTATTGGAGAAAGGACTTTGGGTTTGATAAAACCCGAGGTATAAGGGATCTAATTGGTTGAGAAACGTAGGATGCCACCTTGTCCCTAACTAATTATACTATTGAGTAATGCTAGGAGCTGTTAATAATCCCAATCCGATGATGCCCTAATAATATCCCACCCCTAGTAGTCTCTCGTTTAGCAATTTCTACACTTTATCCTTGCTTATCCTCCGAGCAAATTTTGTAATTCAATTGACAAGTTGTGATTTCCCCAAATTTTACTTTATTGTTGTTGAGGCATTATTGCAAGTTACTTAAATTGATAGACAATCTTTGCATAGATCAACTATTATTCCCGGGATTCGACTCCAGCACTCGGCCGGGTATATTTTATTTTGCCAACAACCGCTTACACTCTCACATTAAGAGGAGTGAATTTGTACGTTATAAAAAATGGCACCTTATCCAGGGAACAGTTTGATAGACTTTAGTTGGTTTGTTATTTCGAATAGATTTGTTGAATCTTGGTTGCTTTAACTTTGCTCTTGTGATTGGTGCCATCTCGCGATTTTTATATGAGTCAACACTCACAAAAAGGAGAAGGTTTGGTATATAGGCATATGGATCATGAGGATGATGATCCTGTGATGCAATATTTTGATTATGTGGGTAAAATCTGCTTTGATTTTCTTTTCTTTTTGTTCTCACATTCGACAAAATACCCACATTTTTAATTATTGTTTGAATATGTGAATCAGTTTTGAGCATGTGAAAATTGAAGTTTTCCCCACTCATGTGTCCCCATTACCCCATTCTTATGCTTTTCATTGCTTCTATATTTTTCATATTGTGGGTATGTGGCAGGGGTATAAAATGTTGAATAATAATGTGGGTATACTCTGTGGTAAAATTCTTGATTCTTGATGTGTTTGATTTTAGTTAGGGGTGAATTCTGAGGTCTGCAAAGGTTAGAATGCACAATTTTCACATGATAGTTGGAGTGACGTCTTTCTTAAGGGTAAATTGTCAAATTCTTTACTTTGTTTTAATTATTGCTGTGTTAGGTGAGTGAGTCTTGTATATGAAATTCTCTTTGTTGTTTCATTGAGTTTGGGAATAAAATACACTGAATGGAGTTCACGGACAAACCGCCAATCGACAAAACGCCGGATGTAGCATAGGTTGGGGTACAAGGATTCAGGCCATTGTCCCACTGGCGTTACACCGGTTCTGGTAAGTCATGACCGGAAAAAAGCCAGAGTGTCACTGGATGAACCATGTTTTTCCCAATTTTTTGTAAATAACTAGCAGCCAACTGGTGGTTTACTAGTCTTCATCCGCATTTCTCGTCGTTGTCCCGCCGGTACTGCTAGTGCGAACCTCTGAACTCTTCTTCAACTTGTTTGCCATCCACCTGTTATAATTCCCCTTCCTTATATTAGAAAAGATGTCAGTTTTTATTTGTGATAAGAGAAAAGAGATAAAAAAAAATATTGTTGTATGGCACTAACATGGTCCTGGAGAGTATGTCTTAATCCAGGCAACCAAGAAAGGGCAAGGCCCCGACCTCATCTAAAAGCAAAGGAAAGGGGAAAGAAAGCACAACCCCAACCCCCAACACTAGAGAAGCTATTATATTTTGTGTGCCTGATGATGGAAGAGCACTATGCTATTTTGCAAGGGGCGCTCTATCATGGTAGAGAAGCGCTTCGATTTGGTGGGGCTGCAAGGTGATTTCCCAACATCAAAACATACTTCTATCTATTTGCCAGTTTTGCCAACTTTCTTCCTATTTTTACTAAAATCCTATCATGGAGTTTATGCATCATACCAGGCTAGTAAAGAGAGCATGCATCACAGAGGCAAGGTTGATGGAATCTCTATTTTCCTTAGTTATGGAGGGGTGTAGAAGTGGAGCACTGGCACTGATAAATTATAAATTCATTATTCTAGGAGGACTAGATTGACCTCTCGAAAGGAAAGTATTTCATGTGTTCGCCAACAAAGAGGATCAATTCCATTGGATTGCACCTATGATTGTAGATAGACACACCTTTCTGGGCCTCTATGGATGGAAAGATCTCCCAGCATGATTTAAAATTTGAAACCAAGTTATCGCTGGATTTTATTTGTATTTACTCATGCTCCTTGAAGAATGAGTAAAGGTGAATTTGGAGGTGGCCATTCTCCTAACTTGCATCATGAGAGGGCTCCTGATAAAATTTCAGTAAATAGTTTCAATTTAAATGAAGATAAAGGAAAGGAAGTTGGCACCTCAACACCTTATTCTTTTGCTCATTTCAGTCGTGTCTTCAGCCAGAAAGCACTTTTCCTTGATGAGGCCCTAGCTATGCTAATGCGATCACAGTGAATAGAAAAAGGGACGTGGATGCTCCCAAAAGCAAGCTGAAGCGGATGCAAAGACTTTGAAGCCCCTGAGGATTCAATCTCTAATGGATGATGGCCTTAGCCCTCATATAAACATGCTACATCCTAAGGGGATCAAATAGCATTAGAGAAGTCTCTTAAAAGGGGAGCCTTAGCTCCTATTACATTTTCCCTGCTAAGTAGTCATAAACATGAGGTGATGATGACATTTCTACAGAGCCATTTAGAAATTGACAAAGTCTCCCCCGTCTTGATTGCCAAGGAAATGAAAAAGGAGATGAAGTCAATGTATGATAGCTTGACCAGTTATGTTTATGGATGTTGTGAGGGGGCTGTCACTTCTCTTCGGGCTGAAGTAAGGAATAGAAAGGTCAAACGTAAATGGCGGTGCCTTCGATATGAGCATGCTAGACGCAGCTATGGCTTTCCTTCACGCTCCGAGGCCCTATTGACTACTTGTTCAGGCCGGGGGATGATGAGAAGAACCTGGGAGATGGCTATGATGGGGATGCTGAGGCCGAAGATGATGATGATGATGATGTGTGACTACTTCAGGGAGTTCTTACCCTCATTTTTTTTGTATGCATACACCTGGGACA
Organism: Datura stramonium; assembly: GCA_018107945.1. NCBI lineage: Eukaryota > Viridiplantae > Streptophyta > Magnoliopsida > Solanales > Solanaceae > Datura > Datura stramonium. The sequence continues at coordinate 62,401 of JACEIK010006053.1, forward strand.
ATGTATTATTTGAGTTGGGGCGGGACTAGTGTATCTTTATTGTTGTAATTGTTATTGATTATTGATGTTGCCCTTGACATGCTTATTTTGTTGATGATTGTTGTTGCCCTTGTTGGGATATTGTTTTGATACTTGTTATCGAGCTTAGAATGGATTGGGGGTGAAAAAAATTTCTTGAATTGCTAATGCAAGTCTTATATCCACCTTTTAAAGAATAGTTAGTGAATAAACTCTGAAGGGTTATCTTTATACTACTTGTTCTTCTCGAGGAGTAATTTCTTTTTTTTTTTCTAATATTAATCGGTGACATTTCCTAATGATAAATTGTATGAGACTTTCTTAAGGGAAAATTTCATGTCTTTTAGTCTTGTTGAAATTGTTTTTGAGGGGTACCATTGAAAATTTTAGTGGCATAAAAATATGAGTTTGAAGAAATAGGGCATTTGAAATGAAAATGTAGCATTCTCTTGATATATTACACATTCCTTAGTTTGGCTTGTTGATTCACATGGTCAATTGTCTTAAACTCATAATCACAGCTGAAGTATTGTGTGAAATCCTTTGGAGAGTGCAGATATCTTCCGTGGTGAGGCTGATTGAATGATTCCAACGCATATATACGGTCCAAACTTTCTCTAAGTGTAATTCAAGGAGAAATCCTAGAGGTAGTTGTAGATTAGAACATGTTTTAGTTTCTTATTAATAGTCACTTAACCTAAAATGACCTCCTAAAACATCTTCTTTTGCTAGCCAATGTTGACTCTTTGACCCCTTTAATTGGAAACCACATTACAAGCCTACTGACCTTTTTAATCCCCGCCTTTGGAACCCATCCTCTCTAATGCTAGTGGAAAAATAATGAAAAGTGGGGAAAAAAGCCCATGAATAGGGAGATACAGTGTATGGACATGAGAAAACCCTAAGTTTGGGGGTCTACAAGAAAAGGAGAAATGGATAGTTTCAATGTAAGGTAGCATCAAATAATGATTAAAAATGAATGAATTGGTTGGTTAAAAATAGGAACTGGCTTAAAGAGAAATACTAGTGAAAGGTGGGCATCTCTTGCTTAGATGAGGCGGAATATGGAATCCCAAAAGTGTTATAAGGGTGGCTCTTTGGTACAAAGAAAAGATGATGAATAAGGAGAGATAAGGTGGATAATCTCAATAGTGATGAGATGTTCAAAATGTTCGCACATAGGCATTAGAGGAGGTCTAACCTATAACCATCATTGAACCATCCCAACCCTACCTTACTATGACCCCATTTCCTAATTTATTCTAAGTATAGAAACTCTACATTAGATGAGTGACACAAAGGGAAAACCTATGGGTTAAGTTGCATGCATGGATACTTCCTTTGTCGAGAGAGAATTATTGTCCTATTCTATAATCCCTTGTGTGTTTATTGTTTGATGATAACGATTCTCTTTTTCAGAGTGGCATCAACCCCTTTGAGAACATGCTTTGCATTGCAAAGAAGTGAATGGGACATTAGTGTTGTTGTTAGCTTCGAGGAAAGCATTGAGTGTGATTTTTTAATGATTTGAGATTCTATGTGCGCTTGTTTTGATAAACTATGCCCTGGTAAGCATGATGAAACAATTTGTTAATCATGCCTTATTCGTTGTGGTTACCTATTGAAACTTGTGCAACATATTTTCTTATTCTCTTTTCCCCCAGTCGTGTTGAGAAATTTTTGGGTTTTCATAGGTTCAGTATCCTTGGTACATAATATTGTATGGTTTAAAATGCTATTCCATTTGCTCAACTAAAGAATCGCATTACTTTGAAGACAAGCAATGATTCGTGCTTGGGGGTTTGATGAGTTGATAATTTACCCACACATTAGGCTCTTATACATGAGTTTTTTCTTGGTTTTCAAGTCTTTAAGTAGATTTGTGCTCTTCTCCTTGATCTTTGCATATATTTCTCTAACCTGAGTAGAAAAGCATGAAATTAAGCAAAACACAAAACTGATACAAGGGACTGGAACTCCACCGGCAAAACACCAGGACCCTAGATACCTATTGTGCCGAGGGAGATTGCCACCGCGAATCACCGTGTCAATGTTGAATTGCTCTAAACTCACATGCCATCCGCTATGACTAATCGATGAACCGTGAACTAGCACCAGTGAACAGCCGGTGTCTCGCAAGTGACGCTCATCAGAAAAGGGTAAAAGTGTCCATCTCAGAAAAAAGGAGCATTTGTACCCTACTGTTGTATATCTCAAAAAGGATCTGAATGTTCTACTCCAATCATTATTCTATTACATTGTATTGAATAAAAGAGAATTATAGAGAGAAGCACTCATCTTCTTCTTCTTTGTAAAGGTAGAAAACTCCATTGGAGATCAGAACCTTGTGCTTGAATTTTTCTTACTCATTTTGTTGAATGGATGTTTACCTTATTATTGCAATATCTTCTTCGCTTACCTGAGTAGCTAAATTCCTTACTTAGGGGTTTGTGAATGATTGGGGGCGATCGTATCAGTTTTGTTAAACTAGTCTTTAGATTTACTCAATTAGTATAACTCTACTGTGTCATCTAAGTTTTAATCTAAATACTCATAGTTTCAAATGGATTGTATTTACTTACTCTAATTCTTGTTTGGAAAAGGGAATTAGAGTATGGGTGATGAAAAATTAGTGAGTAATTGGGTGTTGATCATCTAGTGTTGGGCTAGAGATAGCAAAAATCCATTGTCAAACACCCATTGAGAATCAAAGATAAAAATAGCTGATTCTTACCATGTTGATGTGGCTGTTGAGAAAAGGAGTTTAGAGTTTGAGAAAACCTGAGGTATAAGGCATCTAATTGGTTGAGAAAATGTAGATGCCACCTTGTCCACAACTAATTATAGTATTGAGTAATGATAGGAGCTGTTAGCAATTCTAATCCGATGATGCCCCGAAAATATCACACCCTAGTAGTCTCTCCTTTTGGTATTACACTCCTTTGTCCTTGTTTTCGTGAGCAAATTTTGTAATTAAATTGACAAGTTGTGATTTCCCAATTGTTTATTTATGTTATGGAGACATTGATGCAAGTTACATCAATTTGATAGACCAATCTTGCATGATCAACTACTATTTCCTGTGGGATTTGACCCTTACACTCGTTGGGTATATTTATTTTTCCAGTGACCGCTTTGCACTCTTCATTAAGAGGAGTGAATTTGGACAGCAACACTAAGTTATGATTAACTACACATCACGAACTTCTATATTCCCCGAACCAATAGAGGAATAGTTATACTAAACATACACATTATAACCATGATTTCCACTATGGGGGAACATACATAGGGCTTAGAGTAAGGAACGAATACGTATTCGAGAAATCTAAGCTGGCCATATACCTGATATAGCACGATCTTATGAGGCGCTAAGGAAAATCTTAAGGATTGTTTCATAGAGCTGGGCATACTGGAGAGGCGAGTTATTGCATAATGAGGGTCATGACATGAAGCTGAGATTTATGGAATCATGGAAGAAGACTAGAACTGGGGTATATGAAGTGGTTACTTCATTCTACAATTTGAATACGAATACATGTAAGGAGTACTTGAAACTTTGATATACCTCAAATGTTCACAATGCCCATGTCCACACATGACATGAGTTAAGTATCATATTGACTGAAGTACGAGAAGACACCTACATAAGAGTGGATCTGATTCCTATAGTTACTAATCCTGGACCTTCACACTAGGAACTCAAGACTTGACCTGGTCCTTCACCTTATAATCTCCCCCTTCAAAGCTTAAGGCTATCATTCTAAGGAATGAACCCTCACTATGGCTAGGATAAGATCATTATCTCTGAATTTCCATTCATCTCTAAGGGTATCACTGAAGGCTTCTATATACTTCTCCGGTCGTACTCGTCCACTCTTCTGATTCCTTACCTCATGTTCACGAAATCTTCTACCTTAGCTTCTCTTAACTCCCAGAAGAAAAGTTTGAGAGCACTTTTTTATTCCTGACTAGAGTTTTGCTTTGTAGCCTATGAATGCACGAGTTAGGGAAAGTTTTATAGAGTTTAAACTCTATCACGAACTAGAGTATGAAAGAAGGGAACTTTGCTAAACATCTTATAGAATCTTACCATAAGTGTGGCGTGTTTCAAACCCATGAAAAAGACTCACTTAACGCGACTTTCGATACCCTAAGGAAACTCAAACCCAATGCCCTGATACGCGGCTTCTCACGACCCAAGCTGGGACCCCAGATTGAGACATGAGACCTTGAACCATGAATGACTCCAAGAGAATCCACGACACATATATAACATTAATTAATAACATAAACTAAAGGGGTGAGATTAAATTATACGCATGGATAAGTGGAAGTCTATATAACATATGAGAAAGTAAAACGACAATATCGCGCACTGAGTCGCAAAGCTGAATATACTAAGTCTATGTCTGAAAGTCTCTACTAACTGATGAGCTTCTAGGATTAGAACCAAGCTAACTCCAAAGTCCGGAAAACTAAAATAGGGTAAAAGAATTGAAATGAACTAGATAACTCCAGTCTCGAAAGATGAGGACTCACCCACATAGCTAATCAAGTCTAGAAGTTTCTATCTCCCAAGTTGAGTCTGAGTACCTGGATCTTATATCATGAAATGATATAGCATAGAGTATGCGGTCACTACTTTTGAATGTACTCTATATGTAAGGTATGTAAAACATGCTTAGTAAATGTTGGTTGAAATTACATATAAAATCAAAAATCATGAGAGATAAGGACTCAGATGATAAAAGTTGTATTTGAGATATACATAATCATAAGGTTGTTATAAATAACTGAATATAATGACCCAAAATTTTAGAAAAAGAAATCATATGATTTGTCATGGCTGAAATCGTAGTAAAATCTCATAAACTGATTGTTAGGTCAAATCTACTATAAACATACTATCATAATATATGAACATAATAATTAATCAAAGCATGAGGAACAATGGAAAATCATCATAACCGACAAACACCATGTATGAGCGCATGATGATCCCACTTGAGACTCATTATAACCGAAAAATACCATGTATGTGTGCATGATGATCCCACATCTTGCCCATGTGGAGGAGAGTCATCTTAAACCTTGCTAAGGTGAAGGAAGGTGTGATATCATGGTATGCCCTCGAGCGTGCAAAGAACCTCTTTGTGAGGCCGTAAATATATACCTATGTTGGGGTAGTTTATGAGACTGTGAAACCTTTGGAACCCCTAGCCTACCCTGTGCTAGACACTAAGCCCTAAAACATGCATAGTGCTCATATAACAAAATTCTCAAAATCATAGCTTAAATGTGAATATTAGGAGTCTTGACTCCAAATTATATCATAAAAATTCTTGGGAGTCTTTACTCAAAATCATATCATAAACTGATCTTGTTTGGCTAAATCATAATAAGCATACTTAACTTGCATGGCATTTCCCAAATCATAAAATCATTCATGCTTGAAATAGACTTCATAAGTAAAAATCGTGGAATCATAAGTTGAGAATTTACAAACATTTATGCATACTTTGATAAGTTCATCATGCTTGAAATCATGGAATCATAAGTTTGATCTTCAAAACATGCATAATAGGCATAGTTTCAACTAACTTGAAAACATGAATTTATATCACAAATTAGGGTATAAACTCTACCCATTAGACTTAAAACACTTAGATCATAAGGTGAGCTAGGACCCATAAACATGTTCATAGGTAATTTCATAATATTGGGTTAAAACTCTAGGAATCAATTCACGGATTAAAACATGGATTCATGACATTGAGAAGAAGCTAGGCATGAGGTGAAGAAAACCCCATTGATAGCACTACACACTTGGGTTGATGATACTTTGACTTGTCTTGAAGAGCCCAGGAAGATTTAAACAGGTTTGATGAAGAACCCTAGATTTGATATAGAGTGGAAATCCAACTATCGATCATTTGGAGAGGGTGAGAATTTAGCCTAGGTTAATCCCTTTAATTTGGCCTTAAGGAAGCTCAAAACGACGTCATTTAGGAGATAGAATATAAGAGCGCACAAAACGCCCTAAACTGAATTAAAGCCTAAAACTTGTAGTTACAACGACCAACGGGATGGGCCACAGTTTGATAGGACGACCCTTACCGAGGGTCGCCCAATGACTGCTAAGCCGTCTACCAAATTGCAATAACTTTTTCCTCGGGACTCTGGTTGAGGTTAAGTTGAATTGAAAGAATACTTCAAGGGATTCAATTTTCCCCCATATGTTGAATCACCCAAAACGCTTTGTGGTTAAATGGGAGCTGCTAAATCATTTCAGTTGACCCTTATAAGAAGAACTTGTACGAAAACTCAATCGGTAAGGAGGCCTCAACTCAACTTTGTGCTCGAGATTCCTTATGACCCAATTTACTTCCAATTCACTCTTACACTTAAAATTGATTTTAACACCATGTTTTAATAAATTCACCAGGTTCGGGTCTATCCACATATCTAGACGTTTCCAACAGGTTAGCCCGGAAATTTCAACAACTGGCAAATAATGACTTTATAATGGGCCATGGTACCAAACAATGGACCGATCGGCTATCTTTTGGTTTTCCCATTCCTCCACCAAAATTCTAAATCACTTTGTTGAACATAGAAATGAATTCAAGCTCAATCAGCCACGGTCTATACACATAAGATTTAAAGTCATAATCACCGCACATGCAAAGCTTGCCTTAGAGCTCGCACTACTCATGTAGCCTGAATCAGGTGGTTAGATGATCAGGGCGTAGCTAGATTTGCCCAATCCACCAACTAGCATCTATAGTAACAGGGAAGCATCCGTAAAGGCCAGTAACGTTATCGCATGTACCAGAACCAGAATTAGAGACTGAATAGGCATACGTCGGAGGTTATCAATACCGTAATCTATTTTAAGATGTTATGGTCGTACATCATTTTCCCAGACTTGTAGGTGAGAGTCGGCCTTAGTCAACCTAGCAGTTATTGTGTGGAACACCCCGCAAGTCAGCCAGCCGTCCTGGGCCAGACAAGCCCGGCACCCCAAGAAAGGGTCCACTAGTCAGTGACAGGCTAGTACTTCAGCTGGTTCTCGTAAGATATTCAGATACAGAGCCTTAGAAGAAGGCCAGTCTTACGGAATGCCTCATAAGACCGAGAATTTCCCAAAACAGTAGTATAAATCAAGTGGATACGAACAAGGTGAAGCAAGAACTTAGTAGTACTCTTCTTCTGTATCATCAGTATTTACTAAGACAAGGAGATTAGTAGATTCCCGTGAAGATTCAGAGATTGATTGCCTGAGAGAGTCCGATTAGTTTCAGCTCTACAGTTGCTCAAGTAGATTAACAAAGCAGTTAGATGTCCACAACTCCTCCAGTTTATGCATGAGCTACATGCTCGAGTAGGACATTTAGGCATTGTTAGACTACTGCACATTCGGGTCATTCAACCCAGCTATTCAGTTACTCAAGGTTATGCAGCCAGATTATTAGAGATCATGATCTCGGCAGATCCTCTCGATCGCATAAAGGCACATGGTGTGCAGACGGTCGCTCAGGGCATATCCCAGCATTAAATAGCCTAGCATCACATGCCAAAGGCCAGAAAAGCTCTAGCTATACTGGTGGGATTACCAGTATCGGTTTCTCCGGCATAATAAGCCAGTATGAACGTTAATTATATGCCAAGTTCTCTAATATGAATATTTTTATCAATCAAGAAGAGACAATGTAGTAACAAACGCCCTTAGCCATAAATATATGCGTGGAGTTTATACTTGTAGCCGAACAACGGGAATTATCAAGAGAAAATACACCAATTCGACAGCCTATCCGTTCGTGTAGCGGAAACAGAGGACAACAGAGCGGTAATTCAGAACACCGCAGTGTCGTCATTAGTTGTGGAGGTAAAAGAACGGCAGCATGAAGATTCTGACTCGGGTCCATTTTAAGGACAGAATTCAGAAAGGAAAGTGCCAGGATTTTCAGATAACTGAGGATGAAGTGCTGCGATGTAAGGCCGCCTCTGTAATTCCAGATATTCTTGTAGAAGGTTCACAAAGAGATTATGAATGAGGTACATTACGCCCGCTATTCTCTCCACTCGGTGCGAAGGAAAATTGTACCACGATATCAAGAAAACTACTAGTGGCCAAGTATGAAAAGAGAAATACCCGAATTTGTAGCCCAATGTCCTAACTGCCAACAGGTAAAAGCGCAACCCCAGAAACCAGGCGGGTTAACTCAGACATAGCTGTGCTCGAAATGGGAAGAAATCAACATGGATTTTGTAGCAGGATTACCTGTACCAGACATAAGTGATAATTCCATTTGGGTAATAGTTGATTTAATGACTTAAACAGCCCACTTCCTGCCAGTGAAAGCTACTTTCTCACTCAAGGATTATGCTGAATTGTATATCAGAAAATAGTTAGATTACATGGTGTGCCGCAGCTATTATTTCCCGGACAGGGAGTACAATTTACTAGATTTTGGCAGTCATTTCAGAGAAGTTTGGGAACGCAGATTATCACACAGCATTCCACCAGACAGATGACAGGTTGAACGCACTATTCAAACGCTCAAGGACATGCTACGGGCGTGTGCTAGATTTTGGAGGTAGCTGGGCGAGCATTTGCCGTTAATTGAGTTTGGTTTAGCACAATAGCTATCACTCAGCTATCCAGATGGTGCCTTTTGAAGCATTATATGGGCGAAAATGCAGATCGCCGATTGGCTGGTTTGAAGTGGAGAGTCGGTCGATATGGCTGTGACATTATTCAAAAAGTCATAGAGAAGGTAAAGCGAATGAGAACGCCACGATTCTAATGTCAGAGCGCCAGAAATCGTATGCTGATTTGCGGCGCAGAGACCAGGAATTTGATGTGAATGACTGGGTAATTCTGAAAGTATCTCCGATGAAAGCGCTGATGAGATTCGCAAGAAAGGTAAGCTCAGCCCTAGATTTGTTGGCCTTATCGATTCGTCAAGAATAGGCCATGGCATATGAGTTGAACTGCCTCCAGAATTAGAATTCGTTCATCCGGTCTTCCACGTATCTATGTTGAGGAAATGCACAGGAGACCCATCCATAGCATTCCCAGTCCAGGATATCTGGTGTTTCACGGAAGAGTTGTTTCATGGAAGAGGTTCAAAGAGCTGTCTTAGATGTGCGTATTCAGAGATTGAGAATAAAAAGAAATTGCGCTTCTACAAAGTACTTTGGGCGTAACAGGAACCGAGAGGAGATGACTTGGGACGCGGAGGAAGATGAAATCCAGATATCCTCACTTATTCCAAGCATAGCCAGTCAAGAGGTATGTTAGTATTGTTATTTTATGCAGTGCCCTACAGTATATATATAAGTGAAATGACGATCTTAACTGGCCATGTGAGTACTACAGTATTGTTGTGGAGTACCCGTATTGGAGTTTTCTACATTTCAGGTTTTTGGGATAGTCCATATTATAGGGGAAACTCTACCAAATTTTTTCTAAAAATGTTGAATAAATTGAGAAGTCCTATGAGATAGTTTACATTCGAGGACGAATGTTCTTAAGGGGGAGCAAATGTTACACCCCGTAAAATTCCCGATATGATGGCCTATTCGCATGTTGGTTAAGAGTTTTTGAAAGCCATACATGCTAGAAAAAGGCCCGGGAAAAGACTGACAAGAAACATGTCAAACCATCACGGAAGGAGCCAGGGGAAGAGCCCTCCGCGATGGCAACGTGTCACGAAGGAGGAGCCTCCGCATTGGCTTTGTGGACACGTTGGCCTTGTACTGTGCTCAAGTATATGTAAGCCTCAACTTCGGCTTAAATCATTAAAATCAGAAAAAGATTTCCAGAGAAGTCGCGAAAACAGGAGGTACGAAGGATATTGATAATTATCGCCCGATTACGCCTCGTCAAACGTTCCAAATTCATAAATTAACCTCGTATACCGAGATGCATAAGAGGGAGCATTCCTACTGATTTAGTTTCGTGAAATTCGGCTGACAAATGTCATGCTACTGGGATAAGGAAAGTGGAATTTGCTCCAAATTAGTGGCCAATATACTCCTTAGCCTTAAAGTGAGCATTTCTCCTCTGACTTCGAGAAATAGCAAGTTTTTGACCGTCTTTCGATAAGCCAAAGTTTGGGCTATAAATATATCGAAAGGAGGTTTTCTTCCAGAATTTTAGTATATTTCGGTTTTAATTGATGTATATGAATGCAGTTGGGAGAAATAGCTGAGTATCGACCGAAGCCATTCATAGGTCGGATAACCTGAAGTAAAGGTATGTAAAGCCAGCCTTTCAGCATAGTTAGTAACTCTAGCCTAGCAAATACAGTAAACTCCGTAATAGAATCTCTGAGTCGGAATATTGAGTTTTGTGCGAATTCAGTAAAGCCTGTCTTGCGTTGTTATATCATATTCAGTCCAAAAGCTAGTAAAGCAAAGGCTAAAGGGCAAGATATTATTTCAGACTCCAAGATAGTCCATATGCGTTTAGCAAGCATAGCTTTATAAATATTATGACATATATTCAGAATAGCAAATGTTATAAATCAGACAGACAGATAATATCCCAGATACAGTATTGGGCTTAGGATAGTATCTCGCCACAAAGAGGCTGCTCCGCCGTATAGTATCTCGGCTATAGCATAGCCGACAGCCGATAAGATCCTGCATTCAGTATAAAGCAAGATGAGAATCAAAGATAACACAAAGAGTTCGTAATTAAGAAATCAAAATACAAATAGTATTTTCAGCTTTTAAACATGTTTTCATATATGTGTTTATTGATTGTTGAGACTTGATTGTGTCGAGGGGCACCCTTTTGGAGCGCCCTCGCCGCCCCGGGCTGGTAGCTGCCGCCCACTGATCGGGGTGGGTATGCTGCCACCCAAGGAGTGGCATGCCAACCGTAGGAGTCCGACGGGATGAAGCTTTCCGCATATCGTGCCGATTAGCATAGCAGTACAGTTCTCTATTGTGCGCATGCGCCTGGGGAAATAGATTTCAGACACAGCTACGCCACAGATAGCTAAAGACAAGATCCTCCCTGGATCTGTGACACTATTTATATAATTTTAGGCCATAGCCCGAGCCGGAGACCCAGGGGCCGGCAGAGGTGTTTCAGTTAGTAATTGAGTGGAGTGACTTATTTGTGGATGGTTTTGACCGGGGTAAGGGTGATAGATTGTTTGATTGGTTGGCACCATCCGGCTTATGGTTGGTATTGGTTCTTGCTTGCTATATATATGTATTTATATGTTATATATATGAGCTACTAGACAGCAGGTCGCTGTCGACAGTACGCTCCGCCCTACGTACAAAAGTCTCATCTGGGCTTACACACTCTACAGATTCAAAGTACTCGCTACAGAGTTGCTATGTTGTTTATATTCGCATGAGTTCAGTTGCTTCTGCATACTCGATACCAGTGGTGTACTGACGCCCGCCTGGGGCGCTGCATGACCTGCCTGCAGGTACTCATAGACGAGGAGGCGATCCCTCGTGATTCTAGCCAGGCTCATAGAGTCACGCCTCCGTCATCCCAGTGAGCTTGATATTCGTAGGTGTACTTCATTTTCTTTGCTGTACAGTATGGGTAATGTAAGCCCTATCCCGACCATTTAATCAGTACTCATAGAGGCTTAGATTGTATATATATACATTCCCTGTATTAGCTGGGTACCGGTCGTGTGAGGCCGTGCGTTTTGTTTGGGCTGGTTAGCATTCGATTGTAAGCACGTGGTGGGGCCATAATCTGATAGTAGTGGTGACCTTGTCGGTCACGTAGTTGTACAGTATTCCTGTGTTGAGTCACAGATGATTACAGAATGGTGGCCTTGTCAGCCCGCATAGGTTCCCTTTATAAGTAAGCAAGTTCCTGGTTAGCGAAATTATATTTACATGTGCTATAGGCCTGGGGCTTCGCCTGAGGCCATATTTACAGCCAAGTGATAGCCATTGTTTTCAGAAACCTGAGATAGAGCTAGTCAGCCACGAAGTTGTGTTTAGGGCTCACCAGTTAGCAGTCCAGGGTCCTACTAGGGCACCAGGCGCCAGTATACCTGCGTGGGCGTGACAAGACTCTACTTAATGCAGCTTTCAAACACCCTAGCACACTTCCAACCTATTGCCTGGATACCAATTTTGTCAAAATCCGAACGTACACCCTGATCGTAGACACGGGAAACGGGACCCCGAGAGACTCCAAGTCACACCTCATGCTCAGCAATAAAACTAATCTCATTCAATACGCGGAATGACACGTAACGACATTCATAAAAGCATAGCGAAATGTAATTATAATGAAATGTAATACATGAAACACTGAATATATACACATCTGATTACTACATACTTTTTTGAAAGTTTCTAACACATAAGATTGGTTGATGGGACAACATCACAACTAACCCGATCAAACTTAACATAAACAACATGAAAGTCAATCAACGTCCCTCGGAACATGAGGACTCACCAATAAGCTGAAAACACGAGATGTCACGCCCCACCTTGGGAGGCTGACTGGCACCTGGTGCCCTACTAGACCTGAACTACTGCACTAACTGAGCCTAAGAACTTGGTGCCAGGCTGGCTCACTGATTCATGAAAAAATATTAATTAATGGCTGTAAATACAAATTCTTCCGAATCGACCAGGCCTATAGCCACCCGTAGGAATATAATAAATGAAATCCGTGAAACTTAACATACGGGAACCTATTAAGGCCAACAAGGCCACTATGCTTACCAGATGTATCTGATAATGGAAAACATAATAGTGCACCTATGATCGGCTGGTGTCACTGCATCTGAATACAGGCCCACACACCACACAATAACTACAGGAGGAATATGGCAGTTAATGCAGCACTCTTCAAGAATAGCAAGATGGTCGGGATATCCCCGGCCTACCCATACCTGCATAAATAAAAGGGATGTCAACCTTTTTGTCTTTCGAGCTCCGTATGAAAGAAGATGAAGGTGTTGTACGCTGGCTGGAACTACGATGAATCTGCTCCTCGTCTATGAGTATCTGCAGGCAAGTAATGCAGTTCCCCAAAAATGGCATCACATTCACTAGTACGGAGTATGCAAAGCAACACAACTGAAAATAACTAAAAGTAAACAATAATATTGATAGATACTGGAAGTAATAGGAGTATGGTTGAGACTGACTGAAAAGAGCGTAACTTTACTAAAGAGAGTAAGAGTCACCGATAACATGGCGGTCTACTTCTATCTATTAATAACTAACACAATATTGTATACAAGAACCTTACCAGCCCCCATAAGCGGTAAGGTACCAACCAGCACACAATCTATATACCCCTACCCTGGTCATACCATCTACCTAGTAACTATGAGCATCCTGCTGGCCCCCTGGGTGTGAAACTTGGCCGTTCACAAATTCCGATCATAGCTGGATCTGAGTCCAAGGACCTCAAATAGAAAATCTGAAATCTGTAATTTGGAGACTCGTAATTCCGGCACCACGAGCACAAGCGCTCGACGGGGTGGTATAGTGCTGATCAGCCTGCTATGGGGAATCTGCATCCCATCTTCGTCCGCTGGCGACCGCATGCCTCTCCAGAGCTGCATATCCTCACCCTCCGGCGGGCAGCCGGCTGGTTCAAGTGCACTATTTGCCTATGATACTCAAATGCTTCATTTCGTCCTTTTTATCTATCAATGTTTGTGCATTCTCATGTAATTTGTAGTTAAAAATTAGAATTTATACTAACCAACATGATTAGCGTTATTTTTGCTGGGAAAATGTATTTGTGTTAAGAGGCATGTTGGGAGAAATCAGAATGGACTCGGGAAGCGAGAAGTGGAAAAGGCCAAGGAGATGCAGCAGTAAAGGCTCCGATGAAAGCCGTGTCACGCGCTGCCATCGCGGAGGCATTCTGCCCGGATGATTAAAATTAGCCAAGTTCTAGTGAAGGTCCGCGCTGCCCGTGCACGTTGGACATAATTACCTGGAAGATGGAATTCTAGTGAAGGTGCAATGTTGGAGCCGTGGCACGTTGGTCAAGCCCCGCGTTGCACGTCATGGCACGTTGGGCATAATTACCTGGAGGACCGGATTCCAGTAAGGGTCCATGTTGGTGCCGTGTCACGAGGTAGTGCTCCACATGCACTCCAGGACACGTTGCTTGTTATTCCGGAAAATTTCTCACTAGTATAAATAGCACACTTATGTTCATTTTTAATAATTCTGACTTAGTTGAGCAAGAACGTGGGTTACAGGCAGTTGAGGGACAAGAACTTAGGTTCTTCTATCCCTTTCTCCTTTATTTCAATTGTTTGTATGATTTCCATACTCATTTGATGATATTTAATCCACAAATGAGTGGCTAATTCACTCTTTGTTGAGGTTAAGAACATTTGAAGTGGATTGTAATTATTGATCATTTTGATTTTTCATCTTTTCTTCCATGGTTGTTGTATTAATTCTTGTTCTTACTGCATTAATGTGTGGCCAATGTTAATGTATATCTAAAAAGTCCGATTTTGAACTGAAAGAGAAAGAAATTGGAAAGTTGTGAATTGGTAGGATGATCTTTTACTTAGTTTGGGAAAATTGAGAATTGATTTACCTTCGTGGATAGAGATATACCTGAAAAGTCGTATTAGTCAATTACGGAATCGGTTTTGTATGGATAGAACATGAATTTCTTTTTATCACAGAAAATGTAGGTGGAAGGATTATGATTCTTAAGTTGGTTAAATACTAGAGTTTTAATCCATAGGCAATAATTTGACTAGCAACCGAAGGAAAGATTAACCGAATTGTACGATAATTGCTTCCCTACATGTTCGTTTTAGCTCAAAGATGCTCATAACTATAGTTCGTACTATAATTGTACATTTGTTTTAGATTAGTATAAATTAGGAAACAAACTCCCAAAAATCTTCTTTTAAAGCCGTTGTCTGCATTTTTAGAGTTAGTTCATTGACACTTGATATGATTATTACCTTGGTCCAGTCCCTGTGGGATCGATACTTGGCTTACTTGAGCCATTTTACTAGTTGTTCGACCACGTGCACTTGTGTGTTGTCATCTAGACCGCCGAACAAGCCTTAGCGCCGTTGTCGGGGACTCGGCAATTGCAAATTGTTTCTCTTAAGTGTTAGTTTACAATTTCTATAGTGTTGTCAACTTGGTCTTAGCCTGTCTTTTGCAGATATTGCATTCTGTTGAACACTGGAAAGAGACAAGGAGCTGGTGGATTCATACTAGAGCCTAAAGACAATTCCATCACAAGAGATAGTTTAGAGATAGAAAGTTGAGCATACTCAGACAAACAATCCTGGAGCAAACACAGAATCCACCACTTGTGGGCAGGCAGGCAGTGTTAGTGCCCAGTGCCGCAGCTAGGCCGGGTTCGCGAAGTGGCAATCCCACATGCCAACAACGTTACATCACTCATCTCGCAAACCTCGAGCCAGAGGAGGTTCTGAGCTTAAATGCATTATGGTGAAATTGCTGCACACCAGCAGGCAATTCACATGTCTCACGAGGATCCACAACAACATCTCCAAAAGTTTTGATAAGTGACACTTACATCCCCGCTGGAGTGTCATCGACACGTCAAAGCTTACATTGTTCCCATTTTAACTTTTGGGAGAAGCAAAGAGGTGGTTGACACCTGAGCCACCAATTCCATCACCACGTGGAGCATCTTGCACATGGAAATTTGATACGGTTCTTTCCGAGACTATAAAAACAGCAAGACTTAGTCAAATCTTGTAAGTTTTAAACAAAGAGGGGAGAACAAGATCGCCGGGTGGAAAGATTCAAATTTATGTTGCGGGATTGTCCGCATCATCGTACCAATCCAATACGTGCTGGTGCATACTTTACAGAGGGTTTGAACCTACACAAAAATCTTGTTATACTCAGCAGCTGGGGACAAGCATTAGAAAAGACTTATGAGGAGTTGTATACTTTGTTAAATCATATTGCAGGGAACCGGAGGGAATGTGGACTTCCTTCAAGAGGGGAAACAAGGAAAGCAGCTGGAGTCTTAGAAGTGGATGGTTTTACAGCTATCACTGCACAGATAGCTGCATTATGCACCAGTTCAACACCCACTTCAGCAATATGAGCCTGAATTAGTCTCAAGCCCCAAAGGAATGGTGCAGCAGATTTGGTGTGAAGTGTGCAGTAATGAACACTGAAGAGTGTTGTGGAGCGAGTCCTGATTCAGTGAACTTTGTTAGCTGTGTACAGAGAAATAATCATCAACAGTATGGCAAACAACTACAACTCGAATTGGAGGAGTCACCCGAATTTCTCTTAGGTAGTAACAGCCATCAAGGCAGAGTTCGGAGTCAAAGAGAGAATCAAGGAGGACAGTAGAACTATCATGCTGCAGGTACAGAAACAACAATGCACCTCCTGCACCACCATCACCCAAAGATGGAGGAAATGTTCAAAACAATGATAGCTAACCAAGCTCAATTTGCAGGATGACTATGTGAAATTGGCAGCCGATGTAAAGAATAATCAGTTAGCTACTAAGGCGCTGGAGAGTGAATAGTTTGGGCAACTAGCTGGAGCCCAAAACACCTGCCGAGAGGAGGATCTCCCGAGTGACACCGACCCCAACCCCAAGCAAGTGAATACAGTGACCACAAGGAGTGGCTTACAACTTGGGTTGAGGTGGAACCAGAAAGACCACCTCAGCAGTCGGGAGCAGCGGAGAATGAGAGGGAGCACAATGATGAGAGGGGGAAGAAGAAGGAAGCTGGAATCGGGAAGACCACCACCCTCGCTCTCAAAGATTAAAGAAACACAAGGAGGAAGCGTGTTTCAAAAAGTTCATGGAGGTGCTAAACAGGTACATTAATTTACCTCTTGTTGATGTTTTGCAGGGAGTGCCGAAGTACTAAAGTACATCAAGGACATCGTGGCGAACAAAAGCAAAGCTTAACCGAGCACGCTGACGGTGGCTCTTACGGAAGAGTGCACTTCTCTCATACAAAATAGGTTGCCCACAAATCTCAAGGACCCTGGGAGCTTTACAATTCAAATTACAATTGGGCAGAGTATCCGAGCTCGCGTATTATAAGGATTTGGGAGCGAGCATTAACTTGATGCCGACATCGGTATTCAAGAAGTTGGGGCTAGGCAGTCCTAGACCAACAACAGTGATCTTGCAACTAGTGTATCATTCTTTGCCATAGACCATATGGCATTGTGGAGATATGCTGGCAAGTAATCTTCGCCCACACTCCATGCCTTATCTCCTGGTTCTACAGTCCCACTCATTTTTTGACGTCCTTTCTTGGCGACCGGGAAAGCGCTAAGTGATGTAGCTGTAGGGCAGCTAACTATGCGGGCACATGACAAGAATGATGTATTTGATGTAGATAAAGCCATGAAGCTTCCGGCCATACATGAGGAGCTTTCAAAGCAATCGCGTGCTTGATCGAGCAGAAAATTGTCAGATTGTTGAATCTCAAGACCCAGTGGAAAGAGCGTTGATGAACCCCGATCATTTCGGAGATAGAGATGCTTATGAGGTGGTACAAATGTTGAATGAGCCACAAGCTATCCTGCAGCTGTGAATTTCAGCCGCTAATGAAGTCTCGAACCATTGTCAAAACCATCATCGAGGAAGCACCAAAGCTGGAATTGAGCATTGCCTCCCATTTAAAATATGTTCTTTGGGGGAAGATGATACTTGCCAAATATCTCATCAGAATTGACGGAGGCACAGGAAAAGGAAGCATTGGTGGTCCTCAGAAGAAGGAAGAAAGCAATGGGCTGGCAAATATCAAATATTCAGGGTATCAATCCAACTTTTTGCACACACAAAATTTTCATGGAGACAGGAGCAAAGCCAACTGTTCAGCCTCAGCGAAGGTTGAATCCGGCGATGAAGGAAGTGGTCAGGAAAGAAATAATTAAATGGCTTGATGCAGGCTTGGTCTATCCTATTTTGCACAACAATGGGTCACTTCGCTTAGTGTGTCCCAAAGAAGGGAGGGATGACCGTGGTCACCACGAAAATGAGTTGATCCCCACATGAACCGTCACAGGCTGGCGGATATGACTATAGAAAGCTCAATGAAGCCCCAAGGAAAGATCACTATCCTATCCCGTTCATTGGATCAGATATTGACAACATTGGCTAGACAAGAATATTATTGTTTCCTTGATGGGTAATCATTATAACCAAATAGCCATAACACCGGGAGAATCAGGAGAAGACTACTTTCACATGTCCTTATGGGACATATGTTTTTAGGGCGGATGCCATTTGGTTTAAGCAATGCACCCGCCACATTCCTGAGATGCATGATAGCAATCTTTCACGACATGGTGGAGGATTTCATTGAGGTATTTATGGATGATTTCTCTGCTGGTAATTCATTTTGTTACTTGTTTGCAGAATCTTGAAGGGTGTTAGCTCGCCGTGAAGAATCCAACCTTGTACTCAACTGGGAGAAATGTCATTTCTTAGTCAAGGAGGGTATCGTCCTTGGCCATAGAGTGTCTTGCAAGGGGTTGGAGGTCGATCGTGCTAAGTCGGTTATTGAGAAGCTACCACCACCTGTGTTAGTGAAGGGTGTCTGCCAGTTTTCTTGGGCATGCAGGGTTCTACAGATTGTTCATCAAAGAACTTGTCAAAAATTTCTAGACCATTATGCAGATTGCTAGAAAAAGAGGTGAAGTTTGAGTTTGATGATGAGTGTGTCAAAGCATTCGAGGAGTTGAAGCAGAAATTGATAGGAAGCACCTATCCTTATTTTCTCCGGATTGGGAACAACCATTTGATCTGATGTGTGATGAAGCGATGTGGCTGTGGAGTTGTATTGGGGCAGCAGAGGAATCGAATCTTTCATTCTATTCATTATGCAAGCAAAACACCGAACATCGCCCAAAGCAATTATACACTACGTAAAAGGAGATAGCATTGTGCTTTCTTGATAAATTCAGGTCCAATTTGGTGGGTTCAAGGAGTAGTGGTGTATACCGATCATGCAGCGATTCGGTATCTGTTTAACAAGAAGCGATGCAACGCCCAGGCTGATCTGATGGATCTTGTTGTTGCAAGAGTCCTAGAAATTAAGGACAGAAAGGGCAAGCTGAGAATCAGGTGGTAGATCACCTATCGCGATTGGAAAGCCGGTTACATGTAAGGAAGGTGACAAATATCAAAGAGGAGTTCGCCACAGAGCAGCTTTTGGCAATAGGGGAAGCTGAGGTTCCCTGGTATGCACACATAGTGAACTTGCTGGTGAGTGGAGTCTATCCACCGGAGGCTACGGCTCGCAGGAAAAAATTGCACATGATTGTTGGATTTTATTTGGGATGAGCCATATTTGTTTAAACAGGGACTGGATCGCTTATGAGATGATGCATCCTGGAGAGCCAGATTGCAGAGGTCTTGAGGAGTTATTGCTCTTCATTGTATGGAGGGAACCACTTGAGACGAGCGGACAATGCGACAAGGTGCTACAATCAGGTTTCTTTTGGCCTACACCGTTGAGAGAGACTCTATGGCATACGTCAAAATGCGATAGATACAACGGATAGGCACAATTGGTAGGAGGCAAGAGATGCCGCTGCAAATGTACTAGAAGTGGAGACCATTGGATGTATGGGGCATAGATTTCATGGGCCCATTCCCACCGTCATTCGGTAATCGTTACATCTTGGGTGGCTGATTATGTATCAAAGTGGGTTGGGAAGTAATAGCTTTACCCAGGAATGACAACAAGGTGGTAAAAAATCTCTGCAAAACACATTTTCACCAGGTTCGGGACAATTTCGAGCAATTATCAGTGATTGAGGGGCTCATTTTGTCAATTCAAGTTTCAAAAAGTTGCTAGCTAAGTATGGGGTGCGCCACAAGGTGGCAAACAAGAGAAGCCAGCGATTCTCCGTAAAATAGTGAATGCACAACGTAGTGATTGGGTCGTAAGCAAACTCGACGAGGTTATGGGCATACAGAACTGCTTAGAAGACACTGATTGGAACCTCTCCATACCGATTGGTCTGGAGTAGAAAAGCGTGTCATCTGCCGGTGGAGCTAGGAGCACCGAGCTGGTTGTGAGAAAATCTAATATGGACTTGGAGCTAGCAGGCAAGAAGAGGCTGATGCAACTCAGCGAACTCGAGGAGCTGTTGGCATGCTTAAGTGAGAGTGCCAAGTACTACAAAGAAACAAAGAGGTGGTAATGATAAGCATGTGGTGCATTGTATTTTCGGAGCCAGGTGAAGTGTTGCCTTCTCAATTCACATTGAAGCTGTTTCCAGGGAAGTTGGTGGTCCAAATGGTCAGGCCGTTTGAGGTAGTGGGAAATGACCCCGCATGGGGCAGTAGAGTTGTGGCAAGAAGATCAAAGTGCCATGTTCCTAGCCGGGCAACGGTAAGCATTACTGGGGTGAAGACGGGCAGTCGAGAGAAAACGTCCGTCACCCTAGGATGAGTGAGCTTAATGACGTCGAACCGCGATGGTAAACCAGGCGCTGCACGGGAGGCAACCCAGAATTTATTGTTGTAAATAGATAAGTAGAATTAGTTAGTTAAAAAGAAAAAATATATATATATAAATGATAAATAAAACAAAAATATTGTGTTTGTGTTTGAAACCTTTTGAATTCTAACCAATTTCTTGTTGTGAGATGAATTTCAGGTTGAACGAAGGGCAAAAATGCAAAGGATCGCAAAGGAAAAATCGAGGTAAGATAAAAAATAAAGTGGAAAAACAGTGAGCTCCACACATTGGCTCCGTGTCACGGAGGAGGTGCTCCGTGTTACCCTCCGCGGACACGCTGAAGCCTATTCGGGGAATTTTTAAGAAATTCCAGAATGCTGGCGCGATGGCTCCGTGTCACGGAGGGGTGCTCCGCATTACCTCCATGACACGTTGAGGGCCATTTCGCGTCGGGTCACACCGGGTCGCCGGGTACCACAAAAATCCCACTTTTAACACCGATTTCCCCTCATTTTTCCCCATTCCTCCCCATGCGACCAAACCCCTAGCCTTCCCTAACGCGGACATGACGACTCTTTTTCCATATAGAGCGTTGTCCGCGTACGGGTCGCGGCACATAGTGGCTCAAGAACCGGAATGTCAAATCCACAAGGATCAAAGCCCATTCCTCTAACTATCCATTTCGGTGTTCTTAAATACCTAAAGTGTTGGTTATAGACATTTTCGACGGAGAATAATTAAGTCTAGGTTTGGTCAACGAAATATTCTTAAATTACTCTAGTGTTAAATATAGAGTTAAAACCATAATCATGCGATACTATGATTTGCAATGGGTTAAGAATGGAATTATCAATTTTTATTTCACATAATTAGAATTGCATGCTCATGGTCTGAGCCTCAACACTATAATCTAGTCTGCATCATTGTGAGTGAGGATGCTAATTTCTAGTCGATGCGGGCAATCATTATGTTGTGGTTTACGGGAAACGATTAGGGACTTTCGTAAGTGTCTAACCATTTAACTCAATCTGTATCTCTCACAACTATTCTTCGAGTGGTGATGCTGATAATCCTACGTTGGTCTTTAATAACCATTTAACAACTAAGCAAGGTGTTAGGTATATTTCTATATCCTAAACACAAAATTATATCGCGAGATACAAACATGCTCCTCCTCACATTCTCATGTCCTGACCTAGGCACAGCTTTCTCAAGCTCTTGCCCAAGCTTAACGTAAATGCTTTCATGGTGACCAATCATAAAAACAACCAACAATACAGAATGCAAGACGAAACAACAATCAATAACTACTCCCAAAAATAATATCATAAAATCACAATCATAATTCATGGCTTCAACCCTAGAGAAGGGCTCAAATCCATTCATGTTCGTAAAACTACAACTAATCTACTCTACACTAATATTAAACTACATACTTACAAGAATTTGCAGATGAGAAGGAATTTGCCAAACTCTAGATGAGTTCTCCCACTTCTCCCTTCACCCTAGGCGCTTCAAAATAAAATCGTGACCAAATGGAATTAGGAGCTAAGGGTCCAATTTATAAATGGAAACGTGCGTAGTTTAGCCTGCGTGACGGCTCCGTGTCACGGAGTGTAATGTGAGCATTGCCCATGACACAGAGGTAACGCGAAAGCTCTTTGAAATCACCCCGAAAATAGGCCCCGGCAACATCTTTTGCCACGTTGGCAGCGTGTCACGCTGCTTGTGCAGTGCGTTGGCACCTCTATGTCGCGCAGCCTGCCTGTCGTAAGTAATGGTTGCCAATGTGTGCAGGTGGGCTGTTGTGTGCAGCATGCCTGCCGTGGCACGTTGCCACGCGCAGGTGGGTTTCGCGTCTCCTTTGCCGATGTTCGCTTTAATTCCGATTCCAAGCCTCTACTTCACCAACTCATGGATTAGTTCTAAAAGTCATCGAAACCTACAAAACCAAGACTAATCAAGTGCTGGTTAGCAATATCTTCACTTTTATATATAAAATTACATGAAAATCTATAAAATAACTTAGATAAACAAAATAATTTAAGTTATAAAAGTGTCACTCGGTTATGACACGGACCTAGGCACGAGTTTTCTTCAACTTTTCTTCGATTTCATCGAATTAAGGTATTTTCTTTTAACTTTATCTCACTGTGCCTAATTTTTTAACATTTGAGCATGGTGAGTAAAACCTTGTTTAAGTGTAATTTGAACTTAAATTCACTGGTTATTGTTGATTGATGTTCGTAGTATCATGGTGATTGTATGAACTTGATAAATACATGTTTGATCGAATTTTCGTGAAATTGTAGCTAGGGTTAGGAATGTGAATAGGAAGAAATTAAATTGAAGATGGAAATGTGAAAATCTTGGGTTGTGCATGTTGGGTGAGGTGAATTGTGTTATGCTTAATGTGAGACATAAAGACATCAGTAGACTGGAGAATTGTTGAAATTGCATAGAAATTGGTGAATTGCATAGTTGTGTTGAGAATTTTTTTTGCTATGCTATGTGATGAAATGGTAACAATGGTACTATTGTGATTAGCTGTACAAAATCTGAGTAGTACATAGAATTTGCACTAATTAAATTGTCCGAATGCACGAGAATGCTGTTGTTTTTTTATATGTAAATTTAAAAAGGATTGTCTGCTGTAATGTTGTGATTGTGGCTAGTTAAAGACTAAGTGTGGGGTGGCCTAGCTTAACCCAACCTTAGTCGAAGCTAATTTTGGATTTGAATAACATTGGGACTCTCATTTGATGTGACAGAACAATGGCAAGCAGGCAAGACAAAGGAAAAGCACATCTACATCGGGCACCGGAGGAAAAGGATTAGACTGGGAGCTGCAGTCCCAGCAGCACCAGCGGTTTCGCGCTGCCAACGCCGTCAATACGGAACCTGATGGGTGACTCGACGAAGGGAAGAAGTTGTGCCACAAAGCATAAGGAGAATACTTTCCCGAGGAGCACATTGCAAGGGACACGTACAGGGAATTCTAACTGTACATAGGATTGACGCTGCTGGGCTGAACTTTCTTTGAAGAGCCCTAGGAGTGCAATCTCCATTTGATTCGGGAGTTCTACGCCAACTGGAACCCGACGCTCCGCAGTCACACTGTCAAGATAAGGGGGCAAATTGTCACTTTTGAGACCCATCACCTTAATGCCATTTTAGGGGCGCGGGACACAGACGCCCATGTACTCCGGCAGCTGAACATAACTCCACCATATGCGGATATCAGACGCACTCTATGTGGAGCCCGTTCTACAATGCGTTGGAGAAGGCATAAGGAGAGGGCCTACCATCAGACACTGCCCTACTCGCAAATGAATAGGGAAGCCAGGATTTGGCTAAAAATTGTGTGTTCCTAGGTTCTAAAATTCTCTAAGGCATAGCATGCAAATAGTCAATCCATGTCGAGGATAACATCAAATTAAGTCATGGCTAACTCTATTAAATCTGCTGAGGTGATTTTCTGAAGGACTTTGACATGGAAATTCCTATACACCCGTCTATTTATAACTGAATCACCAACTGAAGTAGAGACTGAGAAGGGTTCTGATAAGATTTCAGGACTGACTTCAAAACTACTAGCAACATAGGGCGTCAGAAAAGACAAACTAGCCCCTGCATCTAATAATGCATATATATCATGGTGGAATACTCATAACATACTAGTGACTACATCTTGGGAGACTTCCTGCTCCTGGTGAGATGCTAGGGCATAAAATATGTTTTGGCGTTGTCCGCCACCTTTACTAGTAGATGCCCTTTGCTAAGTTGGGCATGTCGGTGGAGCTGCTGAATTGGAAGTTTGGCGTCGGCCCTTATCATGACCTTGTCTTGATGATGGAAAATCCCTAAGCATGTGTCGGGCTTCCCGCACCTATACCCGCCAAACACTGGCCTATGTGTCTCTAGCCATATCTGCTACACTGTGTAGGGCTGGTCTCTGTGGGTCTGCTACTCTACCCGCTCTAGCCTAATGCTCGTCCCCTTTGATCGCTCCTGGTCTTGGATTTCACACTAATAGCCGAAGGCGCTGGGGCTGAAGATCTCTGGTTGAACTACTAACGGTGCCCACTAGGCCTCTGCTAGGAGAATTCGATGCTATCATATGGGCTTGCCCAATACTTAAACATACTTGAAATCATCCTGATTCACTTTGAAAATATGAACATAAACATGGGTATTTCAAAATCATACTTTCTTCATAAACATCTGATCATACTTCAACACATATCTCTTAGATCTATACTTTCATGAACATTAATAGTTGGGCATAACAGTTTAGAAAACTTAAAAAACATAATTTATAATTTAAAATACTGCAAAATCTACCCATTAGTCATAATTCATCATTTAAATCATACTTAGATCATACCCATGATTGAAACTTAGGAATTCATGCATTGGGTAAAAACCCCATGGAATCATCAATTAGAATACCATGAATTGAGAGGGAATTCGGCATGGGTGTGGATAATTGCACCCATTAATAGCCTTACATACCTGGATAGACCTTATTTTCACGCTTCCTTGGTTGCCCAAAGAGAAATAAGGAAGAACTTTGAAGAACTAGCCTTGATCACCACTCAAACTTCTAAACTTGCATGCATGAATTAGGATAGGCTTATAATGACTTAACCCTTTTAAAAATACTATATTCTGACATTAAAACATCATAGTTTAGGTCTTAGGAATATAGGAATTACAAAAAGCCCTTAATAAACTCACAGGGGAAAAATAGCTTGCCAGTCCAAATAAGGGACTGGAAGGGTCGTTACTAGTGACCACGACTCGTGGTCACCAGTCGTCATGAACACTGCCCATTCCTCTTCTGAGGGTCACCACGAGGGACACCATGAATCTTGGTGTACCCAATAGCTCATGGTGACTAGTCATCATAAACACTGCCCTATTCTTCAAGTCTTCAATCAACTCTTTACCACAGGACACCTGACCACTCGTGGTGTTGACCACGACTCGTGGTCACACCCGTGGTCACCTCAAATCCCAAATTTAATTCCAAGTCCCAGCCTCTCTCCACGAGTCACATAACGACTCGTGGGGTTCCTGACGGGTCACTGGACGACTTATCCTGTGACCTAGTGGAGAAATTCCTATTTTCTCCATTTCAACTCTAGAGTCTGATCTTAGGGCTTTCGGGGTATTACAAATAGGGTCTTTGCATAATATCTCAGTACATTTTATGATTTAGAAGTATACTTATGATCTATTTTATATCTCGCATACTCAGTAGATTCCAAGTACTGATCGCATACTCTCTTTATGCAATAATATTTCATGATATAGGCCCAGGTATCCAGCTTCAGCATCGCTGTTAGTTCACACCGGCGATATTCAGCAAGCGATAGTGGTGAGTCCTCATCTTCTGAGGACCGGAGCCCTTTATTTTAGTTATTATCTTCTCCACTTTTTTAGATTTTAGAGTTATCTGAGGGCTTGTCCCAGCACTTCATCAGTTAGTAGAGGCTTTCAGACAACGTAGTATCAGTTTCAGTTTTTTATTATTGGTGTTGTTTAAAACTCCTATATTTACCAAATTTTTATCATTTGTATTAAAAAAGATTTTTTTTAAACTTTAGTAGCTTCAGCCCAATTTTCTATTCAATTCTAGTATGTCAGTAACAGTCTATGCCATAGGATAGCTTGGTGTCACTTGTGACTCTAGGTAACATGACATGCCTAGGGTGTAATCTCATATTGTGACAAACTTGGTATCAAAGCCATACATTTAGAGTATCCTAGAATTTCTAGAAGCTGTATCAGGTAGTGTCTTTTTGAAGGGTGTGAAGTGTGCCATACCTATGAGAGAGAGGCTACAAGGCATTCTTAGGAAAATTCCCTTTTCATCATGTTTCTTATTGTGCGTGAAGTACAAAACTCTAAAATGTCCTTCTGACTCGTGCTCTACCATTTTCAGTTGACAATACCACCCAGAAGAGTAAATGGAAGGAGGACCGATAATGCCAACCAGAAAGCTCCACAAGATTTGATAGCCCTTCAAGAAGATCAAGTAACACCTGCTTAGTTCAGGACTGCTATTTAGATGCTCGCTCAAGCTTTCACCAACCAGGACAACTAGCATTTCGTTGTAACTGCCAACACAAATAGGCCTATAGCTGCTGCAAGAGTTCGAATTTTATCCGGATGAATCCCCCAAAATTTCATGGGTCTAAGGTAGAAGAGGACACATAGGATTTTATTGATGAGGTTTAGAAGATCACCCAAATCATGGGTGTCACCTCTATCGAAAGTGCAGACTTGGATACTTATCAGTGGAAGGGGGTGACTCAATTATGGCACAAACAATAGAAAGAGGGGAAAATGGTTGGTGCAGGTGTGGTGAAGTAGGACGAGTTCATGACCGTGTTTTCTAGACAGGTTCTTTCCCCGGGAGTTAAGGGAAGCAAAGGCTGCAGAGTTCATTAATTAGAAATAGAACGACATGACGGTACATGAGTACGCCTTAAAATTCACACAACTATTAGAGTATGATCTGGAGATGGTTGTCAAGCGGAGGGTCGCATGCTCAAATTTGTAAATGAGGTCTCAAACTAGCTGGTTAAGGTGTGCAGGACTGCCATGCTCATCATTGACATGGAAATCTCTAGGCTTATAATTCATACACAACAGATAGAGGCAAAGAAATTGAAAGAAGTAGAAAGGGAAAGTAAGCGGGAAAGAACTGGTCAGTTTGAGAATTCACAACAGAGATCGGGTAGTGGTAGTCGCCCACTATAGCAACATAGACCTCCAGTACCCTCTTCAACTAGTGCTCCTTCTTCCAGGCCTCGTAGTGATCAGAAAGGGAGAGCTTCGGGCTCCTATTCTTAGAGTCATGTCTCTAGTAGCCGTACTTTCCCAGTATTCTCTAACGGTGGTAAGAACCACCTAAGAGAGACTCATCTGGGCTTCCAAATCGAAAAGTGAAAAACATTCATAGTTGGGGGAATCCGGACAATTCAGCTAGGTCACATGTTGAGGAATTGCCTGCAAGTAGGACGGGGGAAGGCCTAATCCACTACATCAGCAGCACTGACGGGTCGCCCAACTCAGTAGGGCACTACCTTAGTCATAAGTGTTGGTGGTTAGTGTCAAAACCTCTTTTATGCTCTATTTTCACATCAAGACCTGGAGAAGTCACCTGACGTAGTCACTGGTATGTTACATCTTTTTCAGTAGATGTTTATGCTTTACTAGATCCAGGAGCCACACTTTCCTTCATGACTCCCTATATTACATTCCAGTTTTATATGAGTCTACAAATTCTGTCAGAGCCATTTTCAGTCTATACTCCAGTTGGTGGTCAGTTAGAGCCGGTTGGGTATACAAAAATTGTCCGATCACAGTGTTATAGAAAGTCACAACAGTTGATCTAGTATAGTTATATATGGTCGATTTTGACCTCATTCTTTGCATGGAATGGTTAAAATCTTGCTATGCCTCAGTTGACTACCGAACCAGAGTGGTTAGATTCTAGTTTCCTAATGAGCTAGTACTAAAGTGGAAGGGTAGTACTTCGGCGCCTAAGGGTCGGTTTATCTCTTACCTTAAAGATAGAAAAATAATTTTTAAGTGATATATATGTCATCCAGTTCA
Source organism: Datura stramonium (assembly GCA_018107945.1). Lineage (NCBI taxonomy): Eukaryota > Viridiplantae > Streptophyta > Magnoliopsida > Solanales > Solanaceae > Datura > Datura stramonium. The sequence continues at coordinate 90,492 of JACEIK010006053.1, forward strand.
GTTCAGGGATATGAATTATGAATCCCCACCTCTTCAGTCAGTTCCAGTCGTATATGAGTTCCCAAATGTGTTTCTCAAAGATCTTCCTAGAGTCCCTTCTGAACGGGAAATAAACTTCGTCACAGACCTTCTCCCAGATACCCAGCCTATCTCAATTCCTCCTTATAGAATGGCTACAGCAAAGCTTAAACTGTTAAAATAACAGCTGAAGGACCTTTTTGACAGGGGTTTCATCAGATCCAGCATCTCTCTGTGGGGTGTCTCAATGTTGTTGTTGCGTAAGAAAGACGGTACACTCAGGATGTGTATCGACTACCGTCAGTTGAGAAAAGTCACGATCAAGAACAAATATTCCCTACCCAGGATTAATGACTTGTTCGACCAACTACAGGGAGCTATCTATTTTTCAAAGGTAGATCTCAGATCAGGATACCATCAGCTTAGGGTCAAAGAATGTGACATTACGAAAACAGTTTTTAGAACTTGCTATGGTCACTATGAATTCATAGTCATATATTTTGGACTAACGAATGCTCTCGTAACTTTTATGGACATGATAAACACGATATTCAAGAAGTACTTGTACATGTTCTTTATTTTCTTCATAGCTGATATTGTGGTCTACTCCAGAATAGAGGAGGAACATGTAGACCAGCTAAGGATAGTTTTGTAGATTCTAAGGGAATGAAATCAGTGGCATTCCTTAGTCATGTTGTCTCCGGTGAGGTTATTCAAGTAGATTCAAAGAAGATCGAAGAAATTATGAACTAGCCAAGACCCACTTCTCCATCATATATTAGGAGTTTCTTAGGCCTAGTCATTTATTACCAATGATTCATAGAAGGATTCTCCTCTATTGCGTCCCCTATAACTAGGATGACTTAGAAAAAAGTGAAGTACCAGTGGTCCAATGCTTGTGAGAGGAGTTTTAAGGAGTTAAAGACTTGACTAACTACAACCCCAGTCTTGACCCTGCCAAAAGGTTCAAATGGATTTGTAATCTATTGTGACGCCTCCAGAATTGGTCTTGGGTGTGTTCTGATGCAACACACAGAGTTATATCTTATGCCTCCAGATAGCTCAAAGTTCATGGAAGGAACTATCCTACTCACGATCTTGAGCTGGTAGCAGTAGTATTTGCCTTAAAAATATGGAGGCACTATCTATACGATGTTCACGTTGATGTACTCACTTACCACAAGAGCTTACAGTATGTGTTCAGCCAGAAGGATTTGAATCTCTGTCAAATGAGGTGGCTAGAATTGTTGAATGATTATGATATGAGTGTGTTTTATCACCCGAGCAAAGATAATGTTGTGGCTAATTCCCTCAATAGGTTGTCTATGGGGAGTGTTTTTCATATTGAGAATGATAAGAAAGAGATAGCAAAAGATGTTCACAAGTTGGCTTAGTTAGGAGATCGTTTGGCTGACTCGGCTGAAGGTGGAGTTGTAGTCCAGAATGGAGCAAAGTCCTCTTGCATGATGGAGGTAAGTCAAAGCAAGATGAGGACCCAATCCTACTTATGTTTAAGGAAGCAGTTCTCAAAAAGTAGGTGGAAGCATTCTCCAAAGAGAGAGATGGCGTGCTTCGTTACCAAGGCAGATTATGTGTTCTAAATGTAGGTGATTTGATGCAACGGATACTAAAGGAAGCTCACAGCTCCGGGTACTTTATCAACCAAAGGCCATGAAGATGTACTGTGATCTATGGGAGGTCTACTAGTGGAATGGCATGAAGGACATATCAGAATCTATGGCTAAGTGTCCAAACTGCCAATAGGTCAAGGATATTAGCATTCCTACTTGGAAGCGGGAAGAAGTAAACATGGATTTTATTATAGGTCTACCTTATAAGACCGACAACATGACTTTATTTGGGTGGTTGAAGACTGGATGACTAAGTTAGCACATTTCCTACTAGTTTAGACCACAAATTCAGTAGAGGTTTATGCTAAGCTATACATTCGAGAGATAGTCAGGCTGCATGGAATCCATTTGCCCATTATTTTAGATAGGGGTACTCAGTTCACCTTGCACTTTTGAAAGTCCTTTCAGCAGGGACTTGGTACTTAGGTTAAGCTCAGCACAACTTTCCATCTACAGAAAGATGGCTAGGCTGAGCAGACTATTCAGACTCTAGAAGATATGTTGAGGGCTTGCGTGATCGATTTCAAGGGAAATTGGGATGATCACCTATCTCTCATCGAGTTTGCATATAACAACAGCTACCACTCCAATATTCAGATGGCCCCATTCAAGGCATTATATGGGAGAAGTTGTAGGTCTCCTATAGGTTGGTTCGAGGTTGGTGAAGCTACTTTAATAGGGCCTGATTTAGTTCACGAGGCCACAGAGAATGTTCAGCTTATTAGAGAAAGATTGAAAATGGCTCAGAGTCATCAGAAATCGCATGCTGATGCGAGGAGAAGAGAGTTGGAGTTTGTTGTGGATGATTGGGTATATCTAAAAATTTCACCTATGAAAGGGGTGTTGAGGTTTGGGAAGAAAGGAAAACTTAGTCGTTGTTGTGTGGTCCTTACAGAATCCTAAGGCACATTGGCAATGTAGCTTATGAGTTGGACCTGCTTGTGGAGTCAAAATCGGTGCACCTAGTCTTACATGTGTCACTGTTGAAGAAGTGTGTTGGTGAGCTGACCTCAACTATGCCTTTAGAGATTGTTAGTGTAAAAGATAGTCTCTCATACGAAGAGGTTCTAGTATACATTTTAGACCGTCAGGTTCATAATTTGAGGAATAAAAAGGTCGCATCAATGAATGTTCTATGGAGGAATCATCTAATAGAGGGAGCTACATAGGAATCTAAAGCAGATATGATGGCTAAGGACCCTCACCTTTTCTCCTTCATCTCATCTTCAGCATTAGGTACTAAATTCCTCCTAAGTACTCTATTCAGTTTCATTTTAGTTTCATGCTCATTAGTTCTACTCATTTCTTAGTGTGCACCCTTTTTGCATGAATTCAGTTAGTCATTTCGGAGTCAGACACTCCTTCAGTATTTAGTTTATAGCTTTTAGTTTAGGGATTGCAGCTCTTTCCCTATCTTTCCAGCTTACTTAGTCTCCGTTCGAGGATGAATGTTCCCAAAGGGAGATATTGTAACACCCCAAAAGTCCCTAAGACATAACCCCAGACTTGGAATGCAAACCAGAAGGAAATGAAAAAACTTTCCACAAAATGACTCGTTAGACGAGCCGTTGTCAGAACTGACTCGTTAGTATAATTGTCATTGTCATCAATTCTTTCTTCCTCCAGACAATAACAAGACAAAGAATGACTCATTGGATGAAGTAACGCGTCATCATGTTGCTCATTCCGACAAAGTCTAGAAACTTGTCAAAAATCTTCCTCAAACTAACGAGCCAGACGGCGAGTAATTGGAGGATGTAATGACTCTTCGTAACGAGCCATTAGATAAAATCCAAAAAGTTTTCAAGATCACACCAGTGACTACAGGTGGAAACAAAGACCCGTTGTATTATATAACGGGTCGTTCTGTCTGTCTATTGGGAAAGGTTAAGAAATTTTTCAATATCGCTATAGTGACAACGATCGGATTTGACGACCTATCATGTCATTTAATGATTCCTTCTTCCTGACTATTGGTCAAAACCAAGAAACTGGTATTTTAGACCTAGGACCAACGACTGGTCCCAACGAGTCATGGTCACCACCAAAGACTCGGTGTGTGACCCATTGGATCTAGACAAGCAGTTTTTTAGACATTTCTCTAGGGATATTTTTGTAACTTTTCACTATTTTAATTCCTAAACTATATCATTTTAGGGTATATTATTAGGGGATTAAGGAGATTTAGTCGATCCTTCTCTCTCATTTCTCACTTAGCCTCTCAAGAATAGTACATAAGAGTTTCGGAATTCTCCTAAGCTAAACTAGGGTTCTTCCTAAAGTTTAGAATTCAGGCTTCTTCTTCTCAAGGATTTTGTTCTACAGGTATGCGGGACTTCATCAAGGGTTGCCTTTAACCCTTGTGTCCCAATGTTTAATAACCCTAGCTTTGAAATTCTAGAAATCATGACCTAGGATTTTTCCTTCTAATTGTTGAAACTTCCTACTTTTTCTATGAGGTCAGACTTTCATTTTTCGAAATATTATAAATATTCCAGTTAGGTGTTTTTAGTTATATTGTATGTCTCACATAATATTGAATTTGACCTGATTTTTATGGAACTGTGCATTTATGCTGTATAGTATCTCTATCATTTTTAGTATACTCAGTAATAGTAATGTTATTAAAAATTGGTATTGTTAGTTTATCAGTATATTAAGTAACCTCAGTTATCAAGTCCTTTAGGCTCTTAGGAAACTTCAACATAAATAGTCCTGACTTAGCCTTAGGACACCAGTTTGAGCTATTAGTAAGGTACAATTATACACACACACACACACACACACACACACACACATATATATATANATATATATATTATGTTTCTTCAGTTGGGAGTAATACTTAACACAGAGAAGGCGAGGGTTTAGCGCACCAAGGTTTCCAAAACTACGTCCCACAGTAGGAGTTAACCTGAATGAGTCTTTTAGTTAGTGATCACAGAGTCCAGTCACTATATCCTGGTAAGGTACGGTGGGCCCTATCGATGGGGAGTAAACATCAAACACCACGTTTAGCTCAAGTGATTACATGTCAATTAACAGACTCTCCCATAGTTTGGTACAGTCAAAACCCTCAGTTTTATCTAGTCTTTCAATTTTTCAGAATATGATCATAACCCTTATATAGTTTATCAGTTCTTACAGTATTTTTTAAAAAATATTAAGACTATTTTTAGTGAATATCATCTCATATAGGGTCTTTGCATGATCTCTCAGTACAATTTATGATTTAGCAGTATACTTATGTTCTATTTTATATCTCACATACTTAGTACATTTCAAGTACTAATCACATACTCTCTTTATGCTATATCGTTTCATGATAGAGGCCTAGGTCCCCAATATCAGCATCGCAAATAGTTCGCGCCAGTGATATTCAACAAGTGTCAATGGTAAGTTCTCATCTTTTGAGGATCGGAGCCCTTTATTTTAGTTTTGTCATTTCTAGTTTTTCAGACTTTAGAGTTAGTTGGGGGCTTGCCCTAGAAACTCATCAGTTAGTAGTGTATTTCAGACAACATATTATTAGTTTCTGTTTGTTATTATTGGTGTTGTTTAAAACACCTGTATTTATTAGATTTTTACCGTTTTTCTTAAAAATATTATTTTAATCTTCAGTAGCTTCCACTCAGTTTTCTATTTAATTCTTGTTTGTCAGTAGCAGGCTATTCCGTGGGTGAGCTTGGGGTCACTTCTGACTCTAAGTACTGTTTTGCGCTCAAGGTGTAAACTCGTGTCGTGACAATAACTTAGGCACTTGGATCAAAAGCTTAATTTACACTCTTCATAGAGAGTGCCACATTTTGTGGTAGATTCTTAGACAAACCCTCCAATAAACTGTAAGGATAAGTTGATCACGTAAATTCTTTTGATTGTGTGTTTCATGATTGACCTTCCTCCTTTATTCACCTTCAGAACATAGTGAAGCACATGGGTTACATTCTTTTTCAAAGACATTATGTTCCCTTTTATTTGAATGGAGTGCGATTCCTAAAAAATAACTTTGACTTTTCCAATAGCCACCTCAACTCTTTCAGTTGTAGTGTTATCATTCTTTGTTGGTCGACTTTTACTTCTTTCACAATGTAGTTCTTCAAGTAGAACTTCACATCGGTGAAGTGTGTCTCAGCTTTAGTAAATGGCTTATCATAAACAACTATCTTCTTTATTACTTCTCCATTGAGATACTTAAAATATAGATAGTAAGAGGATGGAAAACTTTGTTCCCATGTAACTAAGGCCTTCCAACTAACACATTATACAATGTCTTTGCGTCGATCATGTGCATCTGTGTTTGATTGCAAATCATTGATGTTGATCTGTCACCTGATAGAGACTTTGGCCCTTTTCCCTCCTTAATTGAATCCTTGAATAATCAAGCAACTTTAAAAAAGGTTTTTCACTTGAGATGTGGAGCTCCTTCATAGTGCGAACAAAAAGAACTTTAACTCTAGATCTATTTTCTATTAAGATTTTATTTATCCTCTTCATGAGTGCGTGATGATTGTGTAGTGTCTCACCAATTAGAATATCATCATTTGTAGACCTGATTTCCGTACACATGTGAGTACCTCTTCAAAATAAGATTCAAAAGCTTTTCAAATAACGTTGAAGGCAATGTTGATATTTTTTAATTCTTTATTTCTTCTTCATCAGCATTGAAGCATGACACCTCTATGTTGCCTTGAGTAGCCTTGTCCAAAATCAACTTGGCAAGAATTCCTTCAAAGTCACGGGACATTGTGATTTTTTATTGTGATACATCTCTACTTTTTCCTTCTTTGTATGCTTAACTGATTTTTTCTTTCTCAATCTTCTCACCATCATCTCCCAAGATGGTTGTTTATATGAATCTTTTTGTTAACTTACTTAGCAACATCTCCACATAGTAACCAGATTCCAACCTTCATTATTGGCTTCATCAAATATAGTTTTCATGCTTCAATGACCCTTCTTCTTCTTGCTCTTCAAAGCTTCATGTTGGAATAGATATTGAGAGCCAAAGGTGATAGAGATTTGATTAGAACTTTCTTTTAATTATCAAGCAAAATCTTCTTTTTATTAGCCAACTATATAACTCTTTCCTTAAAGACAAAACACTTCTTAAAAGAGTGACCCACAAGCCGATGATACTTGCAATAGTTTTGGCCGTTTCTTCTTCCAACTCCATTGGGTTGCTTCATCTCTATCAATTCAATGAGTTTTACCTCAGGTTGTTTAACAATTTTAGGGACGTCATGGAAGAATCCAAAAGTCTCTAAGACTAGACCCCAGATATGGAGTATGAACCAATAGAAAAAATAATAATTTCCTGATCTCGGGCAAAATAGCATGCCCGAGTGACGCTTTATAACTTAAATTAGTCTTGTTTATCTAAGTTATTTTATACATTTTCATATAATTTTATATAAATGTGAATATATGTGCTAACCAACATGATTAGTC